>PISW01007715.1:0-84910 GCA_004023785.1 Mungos mungo
CTCTCATGAAAGTTGCCGTGGTCCCTGGTGCGTGTCTGTGTTTATTGCTGACTTGCTGGGGCTGGTGTTTGTACCCGTGTGAGCGTGCGTGCGTGCTGCCAACGGAAAATGTGCGGATCAGCCCCAGCTTGCTTGTAAAAAATTCCGTAGCAGTTAGTTTGCGTATTTGGCTTTAAATGCTGGACATGAGCCGCTCAAGGTGCCTTTTTATGTTTTATCTGCCCTCAGATCTCTTCCAGAAGCTCTTCAGACAGGACCTGTTGGTGGCTAGTCTGTTTCGAAATTTTCTACTGGCAGAAAGGATCATGAGGTCCTATAACTGCACCCCCGTCAGCAGCCCACGCCTGCCTCCCACCTACATGCACGCCATGTGGTGAGCGTGGGCCGGCGGGCAGGGTGACGTCCTCGCAGGGCTTGGTGGCTCAGCATTTCCACAGGGGGACGGGTTGGATGGGGTTACAGGAGGCAGAATGGGAAGACGTGCCCCGAACTCGGAGCCCCGGGTGGTCCGGGTGCTGCTAACGGGGTGTAAGGTCCTTCCGCCAGCTCTCGGCCAGTAGGAAGCACGGGCCCCTTCCGAGGTGCCGGCGCCTCCCGAGGCCTTCCGATCCGGGAACTCGGGGCGGGAGAGGGTCGCACACGCACTTCTGGCCCCGGGGCTTAGGATGCGGGACCCGCGCTGCTGCCCGGACCGAAGCTGTTGGATTCGTGGCCATTAAGTGTACGCTTGCTTCACACAAGCACACGCGCGTGTCCAGTCACACAGCCGTACCTGCTCACAGCCCACACGTGAGGCCGTCCCGACCGTGGCTTCTGGCCGCCCCCAGGTTGGACGGCAGCCGCTTACGCTCCCGGCACTGGCAGCAGTGACAGGGCACTGACGTCACATGTCTGCTCCCCGGGCCCCTCCATGGCGTGTGCTTTCTTCCGTCTCCTCGGCTCTGTGGCGCAGGCAGGACTCGGGGCGGCGGCAGAGGCGTCTTCCGCGGGAGCAGCCCCCCACAGATACTTGAAAACAGCCCCTCGCCCGTGGCGCGGCTTCACGGTCAGGTTTGTTCCAGCCGGCGATGGTTTTGAAGCATTCGCCTGACGGCTTCGCGGCGGCGCTGAGACGGACTGCCCTCGTCCCCTCGGGAATCAGGAGGTGACATTCTCGTCTGTGAGGGAGACGGGGACGCGCTGCGCTGGCCGCTGGACGGTCCGCGCATCGCCCGTACCCGCGCCCACGTTTGCGGGGTGAGACGGCGCTGCTGCAGGGACCACACAGTCCCCGTGTGGCAGGTGGGCCCGTGTGCCGGGTGGCCGCGCCACGCTGCCACCGGGAGGGTGCGCAAAGGCCTTTGTGTACGGCGAGCAGTGATCAGAGTGAAGTGACGCTCCTGGAGGAGGGGGTCCTCACACCTGCCTTTTGCCTTGAGACAAGTGGTGTCTTAGTCCTGTTTCTTCCAAACCAGGTTTTTGTTTTAATTTTTAATGCTTTTTATTTATTTTTGAGAGACAGAGAGAGACAGTGCAAGCAGGGGAGGGTCAGAGAGAGAGGGAGACACAGAATCTGAAGCAGGCTCCAGGCTCCAAGCTGTCAGCACAGAGCCCGACGTGGGGCTCGAACCCACGAACCGTGAGATCATGGCCTGAGCCGAAGCCGGACGCTTAGCCGACTGAGCCCCCAGGCGCCCTGAACCAGGTTTTTCTAAAACACATATCATAAAAACGGGGAAGACGCTGCATGAGGCCAGGGCCGTGTCTGGTCTTGGAAGGAAAACTGGCTAGGCCCCAGGAAACGGGCCTCACACCAGCCGCGCCGAGCGGAGGGCTCCCGGGTGCCGGTGCTGCCGGCCGAGCAGACTCCTCAGGGCACGAGGCCCCGCCTGTCAGAGAGGCGGCCTGCGTCCTGCCGACACCCCGACACGGCGCCCTGAGAGCATTTTCCAGTTAAATGCGCCTCACTGGCTGCAGAAGTGCCTCCTGCGAGGTAGCTCAGCCACACGCAGCCAAAGCTGCTCTGAGTGCCGGAGCGGGGGCAGGCGGAACAGAGGGGCCGGAGTGGGGCACCCTGGGAAGGAAGCAGGTGCAGACGGCCCCCTTGTCTTGTCTTCCCGACTCCCTTCCCGGGACCGGCCTCCTAGGACGATTCTGAACTCTGGAGTTTGTAAGAACAGATACGGCCCAGAACCCGGACGTGGCGGCAGCCCCGTGGGACCCTGGCACCACGGTTAAGGCCACCTGTCCTCGCCGGGGCCAAGGGCCAGGCGCGTGGCCCCTCTCCCACACCGTCAGCTCCCCTGAGCCTCATGCAGCAGATCTGCGTCCGTCACAGAACATGAGCAGCACAGCAGCGCAGGGCCAGGTGAACGTGGGGAGACCCTCCCGGGACCGGAGGTGGGCGGAGCGACCGGCAGCCATACGTGTGCCCAGCCGCCCCCCTTCCCTGGTCTGGCCTCCCCGAGCTGTCAGGGCCCCTCTGTGGCTGGACCGCTGGGGTCGCGTCGGGGCTCGGCATTCACGAAGGTCCCCCGTCGTGCAGAGCGCCTTCCGGCCTGCCGCCCCCCTGGCTGCACGAGGACCCCAGAGGTTGCAGTCGGGCTCCGTGGGGAGCAGACCTGTGCTGGAGCCGGACCCGGGCTCCACGAGTCCCGATGGGCCAAGGCTCCACAGCACGGGCACCGCCGTCAGGGGCGCAGGGGGGTGCGGGTGAGTGACCCAGATGGGCCGGGTCAAGAAGTGGGGCCCCTCGCATGAGGGCCTTACGTCGCCAGCACGTGCGGACCCCGGGCTGGTGGGGTCCTGGGGCTGCGCTGGCTGCTGTTCTGGGAAGGGGCCGCTGCCCTGGGTGTGGACCATGAAGGGTGGATTTTTCGGGAAACGGCAGAGTGGCCCGACTCCCAAAAGCGCGTTTGCTGTTTGGGCAGAACGTAGGGGCGATGAGTCCGGAAGGGCTTCGGTTGGCCGGGGTCTCCTGCCCGAGGGCCGGCCAGCCGACGCAGCAGTGGGGGGAGGCGGCTGTGAGGCACAGGGTGGTTGGCGATGCAGAATCCTCCGGCTTCACGAGGGAGAGCCTGTTGCTCGTTCTGAGTAGCCTGAACGTGAGCCGTGGGGACCCCAGGGGCACAGCTCGTTTCTGCTCTCGCCTGGCGTCTGTGTTTAATGCACCGCATGGGGGGGGCGGCTGGGAACGCACAGGTCCCCGGTGGCCAGCGGGCCACTCACCCCTGTCCGTGCAAGAGGCGGGAGAGCAGCCCTAGGGTCTAGGCTGTGGTGTCGGGGGCAGAGAGGGGACAACGTGAGGCCCAGAGGCCGAGGCGACCGTGCCCCACTGTGCTCTGGTTCTGGCGCGGGCTGGCCACAGAGCTGGTGACGAGTTAGAGCAGTGCCCCCCTCCCCTCCTCCTGGTCAGTGGGCCGGAGCTGGTACGTCCCCAGGGAGCACACAGCCGAGGCTTTCAGAGAGCGTCTGGGATAAATGACCACCGTCTAGTTCCTACGGGCCTTGGGTGGTGATGGAGAGCTTGCATTTCGAGCAGGGGAAGCAGGGGAAGCAGGGAACAAAGCCCAGCAGAAACCGAGGTTTCAGCACAGAGCTGCCTCCGTTTGCACTTGGCTCCAGGCGGGGCGCTAGTGAAGAGGCGCCTGTTCCGCCTTTGATGTGAGGCCCCGGGGACTCGGCCTGCTTCCCTTCACGTCCTGCTGGTCTTGGAGCCACGCCTCTCCCGCTAATGGCCTGTGCTCTCGTCCGCGGAGGGCGCCTGGCCCGAGAGTGGTCGCTGCAGGGGGAGGCGGCGCTTGGACCGCTCTCCCCCCCCCCCCCCCCCCCCCCCCCCCCCCCCCCCCCCCCCCCCCCCCGCCGCCCACGCCCTGGGCGGCTGCCATCGGAGGCCCGTTTCCTGAAAACCCGAGCGCCTGCCCGCGAGGCACGTTTCCCCGGGCGGTGACTCACCACCGCGCTGCCTCTGCTCCGCCACGGGGATCCGATCAGCTGGCCGGGCTGGCGCGGCGCCCCCTCCCACCACGGCCGGGCCGCTTCTCGAGCCGTGGGAAGTGCGAACGCAGACACCTCCCAGGATGGCACCTGCCTGGGCTCCGGAGCCCGGCGGCCCGGCGCCACGGCCTTAGACGTCCCAGGCCCCCCGTCCCCACTCTCCCTGAGCGAGGATCCAAATTAAGACACCAAGTTCATGTTGATCTTACCCAAGAAAACGCAGCCGGTGTCACCCAGCTGATGGGAGCACCCGCTTGTGCTGCTGGTTGGCCGACCCCTCCTCCTGTCAGCACCGCAGCCAGAGGCCCGAGAGCCCACCGCCCGCCACAGCTGCACTCATGCCATCGTCCTCCATGCCGAGTCCCTCTCCTCGTCCCGCAGATGGTGCGGCCCCTCCGCCCACGGCCCTGAGTCCTTCCCTGCCTCGCTCCAGGGCTCCCTGTCACGTCCGCAGCCCCCCCCCCCCCCCCCCCCCCCCCCCCCCCGGCCCCAGGCTGCGCGAGGCCCAGTCCCCTCGGGAGGGGCCGGGCCAGCAGTGACCACGAGGAGCACGCTCTCAGGACTGTCACCCTCTGGCCCGGGTGCGGCCCCCTGGGGCACTCACTCTCTCGAGGAACTGAGTGGGCGCCTCGGGACCACGTGGCAGCCCGTCGGGAGGGGTCTGGTCCCCCCGGCACCCCCGCCACACCCTCACCTGCCCCCAGCACTTGCTTCCAACTCCTCAAGTTCAAAGTTTTTATTAGACTAAATTCAAGGAATTTTTATAGAGCTTAATTGCAGTAATCGACTTTATTCTGTCTCACAAAGAGTAAACATCTCCCTCAACGCTGCGGAAGAACGTTCCGCCGGCAGCCTGGCCACTTACTGAGCATATGGGGACTATTTATTGCTGGTTCTTGGAGGCACTTTTGATTATGTGCTGATTGCCTCTTAATTAGATCGGTGGGGGAAGGGCATGCTTGCTCGCGGGGCCGGTCTGGGGAGACGGGAATGTATCTCGTGTATTTGAATCATGACACAGGGCCCTCCGGGCTGTTGTTTGTCTTGTGTGTTTCCTGTGTTTCTGGTTGTTTACATGTTTCGTTCGCGATGTGGTCCCCCCGGGGGACGTGGAGAAACGGTGTCCCCTTCCAAGCCACAGTCACTCGGGCTGTTAGTCTGACAAACAGCAGGTGGATCCCTGCCTCTCAGGAGCTGCCTGGGGACGAGAGGTGGCCGTGCAGGAAGCAGATCGCAGCCAGCCCCCACTTGGTCTCCACAGGAAAGGGAAGGGCGAGCAGGGGCCGAGGGACCTTGTGTCCACAGCGGCCACGCGTCCCAGCTGTGGCCATAAAACAAGGTGATCGTCTGGGTCAGTTTAGCACTAAAGCTGAGTGCCGTGAGCGGCCCTGGGTCCTCAGTGCGCCTGCTACCAAGGGTCTCCCGAGGACCCCACGGGCACAGCTGCTGCCCCAGACGGCCGGGGCACCGACGCTCGGGAGGTGAGCCACGCACGCCTGGCCGTCGGGTGCATCCTGGCTGCTTCCTGCGTGTTTTGAGCCAGATCCCGATGCTGAGAGAAACCGGTGGAGAGGTGGCCCAGGTCACACATCAGAGTGACCTGTTGTCCCCCCAAACAAGGGCACGGACACCTCATCCTGAGTGGCTGCTGTCGGGCACAGGCCCAGGCAGCTGATGGCGGGGGCCAGTCCTGATTCGAGGCAGGCTGGGGGGCCACTCAGGACGGGGGGGTCCCCAGACAGAGCCACCTTCTGGCCCCACGCTGGCCATTTCTGATGAAGCTCCGTGGCGCGTCTGTAGGCACCATGCCAGTGTCCAGCTGCTGCAGGGGCTCGGGCGGGCAGGGCAGGTGCTGGGACAGGGAGGGAGACGGCCTTTATTCCTTCCAGGTTCTTTTTTCATTTAAATTCAAAGAGAAGCAACGCTAACAAACAAGATGGCTTCAGTGTGCCACCAGGCGCCTTCCCCCTCCCCCCGTGGACTGGTCCCCTCCGCCCACCGCCGCCAGGCGCCTTCCCCCTCCTCCCGTGGTCGGGGTCCCCTCCGCCCACCGCCGCCAGGCGCCTTCCCCTCCTCCGTGGACGGGGTCCCCTCCGCCCACCGCCGCCAGGCGCCTTCCCCTCCTCCCGTGGACGGGGTCCCCTCCGCCCACCACCACCAGGCACCTTCCCCCTCCCCCCGTGGACGGGGTCCCCTCCACCCACCGCCGCCAGGCGCCTTCCCCCTCCTCCCGTGGTCGAGGTCCCCTCTGCCCACCACCGCCAGGCGCCTTCCCCTCCTCCGTGGACGGGGTCCCCTCCGCCCACCGCCGCCTGGCGCCTTCCCCCTCCTCCTGTGATGGAGTCCCCTCCACCCACTGCCAGAGCCCCTCCCAGAGGGGCCATCAGTAAGGCCCTGCGGGCGTCCCTGTGTCCTCTCCGCAGGCAAGCCTGGGACCTGGCCGTGGACATCTGTCTCTCGCAGCTGCCCACCATCATCGAGGAAGGCACTGCGTTTCGGGTGAGTCCGCGGGGCGTCCGTGTGGGGTGCTGAGGGCCTGGGAAACCGAGCAGTCAGCTCGGAAGATCACGTCACCCGGGGTCGGGGACTTTGAGACGGCAAAGCCCTCGAGAAACGCCTTCCCCTAAACCGCTGCTCCTGGTGCGCCCCCGAGCCGTGTCCCAGGCTCCGCCCTTTACCTGGCATGGATTTCCCGAGACTCCTGATAGGGCGCTGTGAGGTGTGAGACTCGGCCCTGAGGGCGTAGCTGGTCCCCGGGCCGCCCAGGGGCCTAGTCACCAGGGGTCCCACAGCCCCTCCCCACTGGCCCCTCTCGCTTCCGCTGCTGCTCTGCCTCCCGCTTTCTGAGGGTCCGTCAGGTGCTCACTGGGCACCAGGCGTGAACGCACCTGCAGACGCAGCCCGCCCCTCGACGACCCTGGGAAAGGAGGGGGTCACGCCAGCTGGGCCCAGGTGGAGGGTGTGGGGAGCGTGTGTGCCCTCTGAGCCCCACGAGACAGGCAGGTTTTCTGGTCTGGAGGAGCCGGGCAGCAGGGGTAGTGGGCGGCTCCAGGCCACCTGAGACCCAGGCGAGGCGCAGGGTCGTCTCCGGCCCAGCCCCCTCCCCTATGCCCCGGGCTCCTCGTTGTGTAGGGGAATCGGGGTGGAATCCAGCTGAAGGGGCTCAGGAGGACTGAGGGAGTTCACAGGCTGAGCGCTCAGGTCGAGCATGGAGCGGGGGACGTGTGTGTGTGTGTGTGTGTGTGTGTGTGCATGTGGCTCAGTGTGGGGGTACATGTGTGTGCACATCTGTAGGGGGTATGAGCACTCGGGTACACGTGTGTGCGTGTCTGTAGGGGCGTGTGAGTGCACACGTGGGCACGTGCATCTGTGTGGATATGCACATGTGTGTACGTGTGTATGTACGTGTGTGTATCTGTGTGGGGCTCCGTGTACATCTGTGCACATGCCCGAGTGGATGTCTGGTATGTCTCTGCACGCGTGTGCATGTGTGTATCTGCAGGGGTAGGCTCATGTACACGTGGGGGGGTGCGTGTACGTTTGCGTGTGTCTGTGTGCAGTGCATGTCCATGCACATGTGTGCATGTCTGTGTGCCTATGTATACACGTGTGCATTGTGCATGTCTGTGGTGCGTGAGTACACGTGTGTGTGCGTGTGTGTGTAGTTGGGGTGTGGCGGGTGTGGCTCTGTGGGGGGGTGCGGGGGAGGTGTATGTGTGTGTGTGTACATGTGGTTACATGCGCACCTCTCTGTGTGTCTAGGTGCATGCGTGTACGTAAGTGCATGCCTGTGTGGACAGGTGTGTATGTGTGTGCACGCATGTGTGTCTGTGTGAGGTGTGTCCACGCAGATGTGTTCATGTATCCGTGTGCCTGTGTGTACGTGTGTGCGTTGCGTGTATCTGCAGGGTGGGGGTACGTGTTTGCCTGTGGGAGGTTCCGTGTGCACATGTGCGTACTGCGTGGGGTGTCTCTGTGCGTGTCTGTATGTGCTCCTCCGTGTCGCTGCCTTGTATGTCATGTGCACGTGTGTGTCTCTGTGTGTGCGATCCGTGTGGGCATGTGTCTGGGCGTGTGTGTGTGTGTGTGTGAGTGATCCATGCAGGTGCGTGCCACCCCTTGGCGGGCCGCCTTGCGTGTGCCGAAAGCTGGCCGGCTGGCACTCGGCCCTTGGCAGTGCGCGGGGCCCCTTCCCCCGGACCCACCTGAGGCAGGGACCCGGCTCGTGCAGTCCCGGAACCCCGTGGGGACTGCCCAGGCCTCCCAGGGGCCTCCGCTCACAGAGGTGGCCAGGGCCTGTCACCACAAACACGTGTTTGGAAAACCTAGTGCGACTCCAGCCTTCTATACCGCGTGTGCCTTTCCTCTGCACCCGCAGGGGGTCGGAGCTCTGTGCTCCCACGTGAAACAGCTCAGTGTCTGCGTTCCTCCCGCCCCTGCCGGGGACACTTCCACGGATCTCAGTGCCTCGCTTCTGGTCGGCCGGAGTCCGCATTCTGCGTGTGGGAATAGCTTCCCCAGACTGCGCCAGGGAGGGGCACCTGACGCGCACCCCGTGCTAGCTTTCTTGTTTCGTTTTCAGTTTTGGGGAGCGGAACGTGCAGAGAGAAAATTGCCCGTCATTAGTGTGTGCCTGGAAGAGTTTCTGTGAGAGGGGCACACGCCCGTGACCAGCACCCAGGCCTCGCGCCGGAGCCCCCAGCCCCCCTCCTGCTGCCCTCGGCGTGCTTTCCCGGGCGGAGCCGCCGTCCCGCGTGCTTTCGTGCGCCGGGTCAGCGGGAGCCTTCGGGCTTCGGGCCCGGCGGCTTTCACTCGACGTTACGTCTGCTCCCGCGGTCGGCGCTGTCGTGGGGCGCCCCAGAGCTCATGTGCCCGTCCCCCGGCCAGCGAGCGTCTGGAGTTCCCAGGTGGCGCTCACCATGAGTAGTGCCGGCCGGTGCCGGGCCCAGCCGGCGGAGCCCGACGGGAAGGAGAGATCAGGAACGCCCCGGCTGTCTTTCCTGGAAATGTTGAGGTTTCGTTACTGTGGATTTTCACATTTATTCTTCTTAAATAGGGCATTAGTGTATCTTTTTATCTCAGTTCCTGAGTTTTGGTGCCCCCTTAACCTTTGGGGGTGCTGCTCATTTCTTACGTGGCTTTGGCGCCACTGGGACCGATGGACATGTCACCAGGCGCACGTGTGGTTCCCGTGATCGAATCAACTCACACGTCTACACGGCTTATGAGAGGTTTCGTTGCCCTGAATCCTCCCAAACACGTGATGTTTTCTCCCCTTTTCCCCTTAATTTGGCTGTTGTGTTTCAGCGTGAAGAGGTGTTTCACGGAGATGCTACCTTGTGTCTCCCTGGCGGTTCGGAGCGGTGAGCACGGTTCTGTATCTCCATTTGCCATTTGAGTGTCCTCTTTTGTAAGGCGCCTGATCGAGCCTTTGGTTTTTCTTTTACGTTATCTGTTTCCTATCAGTTCGCAGTGGTTGTGTTATAATCTGAATACAAATCTGTCTCTCGTGAATATCTCTTTCTTTTTTTTTTTAAAGTCTGTGGACTTTATTTTCACTTTTTCAGTGTTTTTTCCTTGAACAGAAGTTTCTTGTTTTAACCTTCAATTTATGAACTTTTCTCTCATGTGCTTAGACTTCTGGTTTCCTGTGTAAGAAGTGCTTACTTTGAGATGACCCCCCGAGAAGGCATTCTCCTCTTTTCTTCTGAACGCCTCATCGTGTCACTTGTCCCCTCAGACTTGCAGTCCCTCCGGGATTTACTTGTATGGACGGTGTGAGGGAGGGGTCAAGATACGCTTTGCCAGGGGCGCCTGGGGGCTCAGTCGGTTGAGCGTCTGACTTGGGCTCAGGTCATGATCTCACGGTTCATGGGTTCAAGCCCCGCGTCGGGCTCTGTGCTGACAGCTCAGAGCCTGGAGCCTGCTTCAGATCCTGTGTCTCCCTCTCTCTTTGGCGTTCCCCTGCTCCCGCTGTCTCTCTCTCTCTCTCTCTAAAATAAATAAAAACACTAAAAATTTAAAAAGAAAAAAGATATGCTTTTCCAGATGTGGATGTTGAGCTTCCCGGTGCCAGTCACATCGAACCCGGCGACCATCAGCCTGGGCCGCTCCTGGGGTCTCGGCTCTGCCTTATTGGCCGCCGTGTCCTTGCACAGTACTGAGCAGGCTTGATTATGAAAGCAGTTTTGATAGGGATTCCACGATGTGTAGACATGTGGGGGCAGGCGGCGTCTCCACAGCCTGGTCTTCCCATCCATCGTCGTGGCTGCGAGGGGTGTCTTTCTAAAATGTTCTGTTTTCTCTTTCTCCGTATGTAGTTTATAGGGGATTTTTTGCAGTAGCATTACTAAACTGACTACTTTGTTCTAATAACTTTCTTACAAATTACTGGCTTTGTCTTAAAACCTCATTGTCAAATCTGTCAAAACACAGCCCAGCATGTTTGTCACTTGTTCAAGGTCAGTAGTCGGGGGACAGATTTAATTGACAACGGGAAGGAGCCTGATCAGAATTGGCACTTGCTGACGTCGGGGGAAGGGAGGGCTGGCGGCGGGCGCTGGGAGGGGGATGACGCAGTTTCCGGAGGGACGTGGAGCCCAGGGCTCTGACGGGCTCTGACGGGCTCTGACGGGCCCTGGAACTCAAATGCTCTTGGCCACTTGGCAGTTTTCCTTTGTCTCCTCTTTTAAGCCGTGAGGTCATCGTGAGGGGTGGGTGTTACCGCAGTGAGTACAGACCCAGGCGGTGTAGCCGCTTCTGGGCCGGGGCTGGTGAGCGAGAAGAGGAGGAGGTGTGTTGAGGTCGCTACTTCCTCTGAGCCCGGATCGCCCGGGGGTCAGGAGGCTCTGTGTGCCCACCTGGCCTCCTGCTTTCTGGTCTTCTCCCCTCCCGGCTGTTTTCAGGCCCCCGAGCCATCTGACGGTGGGCCGACCGCCAAGCAGCCCGCAGGCCTCTGCCCTGCAGCCTTGCCCTCAGGCTCTGGCCCTGGACCCCTGCTCCCAGTCACCCGCGGGTCACACGGGGCGGCTCTCAAGGTGCTTTGGGGCGCATTACGCAGAATGCAGAGTCCGCGCCGTCGGGGGCACGACAGACCTCGCTGCCACCGCAGCAGTAGAGACGCCCCTGTTGGCCGTGGGTGGGAAGACGGGACGCGGGTCCCCTCTGTGCGGGCTGGTCCCCCCGGCAGCGAGCAGCACGGAGCGTCCTCGACGCGAACCCGGGCTCAGATGGAGTGGCAGAGAGAAGGCGTTACCTTCATTACCGAGCCCCCCTCAGAGCCCAGCGGTCTCCCGAGTGTGGGGACGCGGGGCTTAACGAGGTCACTGTTTTTAACCGATTCAGGAAAAATTCACACTTAACAACAAGAAAGCCAGTTTGGGGCTCCTTCCCAGCTCCCAGGTCGCCCCCCAGACGTGGCGCATGCTGACCTCGCAGGAGTCGGGCTGGCACTTGTTCTCCGCGCACTTTCCACGCGGCGGGCTGTTCTAAGGGGGCACGGTGGCTCCGACCACCAGGCTCCTCCGTGGACAGCGTGGCGCGAGGAGGCCCAGGGCTGGGCTTGCTGACCTGAGTTCTGCACACAGGACTCCACAGGGTCCCCATGTGCCACAGCCCCGCCTCCCGCCCCCTTCCTTAGCGCACTCTGGAACGCAGCCACGCCTTCCCCGTGGGAAACCCAGACGGCGGGGCAGGAGGACGGGGCGGGAGGCAGAGGTCTGTGCCTCGGGATTCTTCGGTTCAGGTTCCAGTTCAGCAGAGTCATGCGTTTGGTGAAAGTGGTCCTGTCCGACCCAAAAACCTGCCTTCCTGCTGCGGCCGGTCCCTGTCACCACTGGCAAGGGCACCCCCTCCGCCGAGCCAGGAAGGACAGAGCAGCCCCACGCCCCCCGTCACCGTGACCTCAGTGCGTGGGCCCAGCGGCCCTGCCCCCGCCCCAGGGTCCCGGAGTGAGTCACAGCTCGGGCAACATGTGTCCTCCCCGTGCCGCTCTGCGCGGCCGCGGCCGCCCTCTCTGTCTCACTGAGAAGTAGAAGTGATGGCGAGTCCCCTGCGCGTGGCCCCGAGTCCCCGCAGCCAGGCCCGTCCGCCTCCCAGACTCGCCTTCCTGGAGAGCCGCCTGGGCTGCCGGCAGCGCACCCCCGGGGGCCAGTCTTCCACCCGGACGGCACCAGCTGCTGACACACCCCTCCCCCTCCCACCGTGAAACCAACCCCCCCAGCCCCCTCCACCCTGTCCTTCCCCTTTGCAGCAGATCCCTTCCCAGAGCCGTCCACACTTGAGTCTCTGAATTCTCTTCCCTCCTGTGTTGAGCGCACTCTGCCCGCTGCGCCTTGGTCTCCAGCGACTCCACGCTGCTCAGCCAGTCTCGGCGGAACCGGGCGGCATTGGGTCCTGCCCACCCAGCGCCCCTACTCTGTCTGCGCCGCTGCCAGGCTCAGCCCTGCTCTTCCTTGCTTCCCTTTGAGTGTGCGCCTCCGGCACCAGCCTCCCCGGAGCACAGTGGGTACCATGCCCACTCGATGCCCCTGCTCTGGGTCCAGTAGGTGTCTCAAACTCTGCTCGTCCAGGGATTCCCCACGGTGTCCCCCAGACACGCTCCCCAGGGTCCTCCCAGCTCAGCCCAGGGACACCCTCTCTGGCTGCCCTCGGCCGGTCTGCTCACACAGGCCACCAGCTGCGCCGCGTCACTCCTGCCACCACCCTGCCTCACCAGGACCCAGGCAGCCGTGGGGGCCGCGCCGTGGGGTATGGGGTGTCAAGACTCAGGGCGAGGTCCCTAACCGCCCACCCTGCCCGCCCCACAGCACAGCCCGTTCTTCGCCGAGCAGCTGACCGCCTTCCAGGTGTGGCTCACGATGGGTGTGGAGAACAGGAACCCGCCGGAGCAGCTTCCCATCGTCCTGCAGGTGAGTGTCCGCGGCCCGGGGCGGGCGGGACGGCGCCCCACGGCCCTCAGTCACTGGCTCCACTGCAGACTTGGTCCGGAAGGCCGTCCGGGGGCCGGGGTGCCTCCCCCACCCTCGCTGAAGCCCTGATTCGGGTTGTCCCCAGCTGCCCCTCCGGGGAGCCGCCGAGCGCCGCGGCGGATGTGCTGCGCAGCCTCAGGTCCTTCTGTTTGGACGGATGTGAGCTGCAGGTCCCTCCGGAGGGGAGGCAGGGGGGAGGAGCCGCGAGCACGTCGCAGACCCTCGAGGCTCCTCGCCAGGCGCCTGCCGACCGCGGGGCATCGACTGGGCGGCGGGCAGCCCAGACCCAAAGCCTGGCCCCCCCTTCCACAGAGGGCGTGTGCATGGTGGCACTCACGGGCGAGCCCTCACAGGGCCCGGGTCAGCGCCCACTCCTGGAAGCTCGGTTTGTGGGTCCTGTTCAGCTAATGCTTTTAGCCAACGATCAGACGGGACGGGAGAATTTTCATGGAACTTCCGTGTCAGTGAGTGTGTATTTGCGGGAAAGGTGTGTGGACCCTTGGTCTGTGTAGACACCCAGGTCCAGGAACTCACTTCAGGACCCGGAACACGTGTTTGCAGAGGAGCGGGGCTCACGGCGCGATGCCTCCCACATCGGGGTCTTCGGTCCCGAGAGCCAGCAGCTGGCGCCAGCACCTTCCCGCAAAGCAGGAGCGGGGGCCTGGTCACCCACCTGTGCCAGGGCGCGGGCCTGGCGCCCCGGGCCGCTGACCGCGTCACAGCAGAGCCCAGGGTCCCTCCTTCTGGGGGAGAGGGGCTGGCCAGCTGCCCCCAGGCCTGGCACATAGCCCGAGGCTCCGCCTGGCTCAGAACGGTGTGCCAGGACCGCAGACAGCAGAGGGGACGTGCTAGAAATGCACCGTCCTCCCCCGGGGCCGCGCCTGCCGCCATCCCTCCAGGGCCGTGTCTGGACAGCTGTGACCGACGTCATGAGTCGGGCACAGAGCTTGTTAGCTTCAGGTCAGTTTAAGACTGAATTTGAAGAAAAGCAGTAAAAGGGAGGAGACAGAGCTGGCCGCGTGGCACCCACCTGTGGTCCCACCCTGCAGGGAGCACACGCCGGCCGGTGTAAATGGGCCGGATGTGCAGGGACGGCCGTGGGGCCGGCTGGACGCGCTGTGCCCCGCAGCTCCTCCCGGGTCACCGGGGTGTCCGCTCTCGGAGCCTGTGGCCCTCCCGCTGACCTTCCAGTGTTGTCAACGGTGCAGCGGTGAAATCCATCCTTCCCGAAGCAGGGCGCGGTGCCAGGCACGCGGGATCAGGTCTCCGGGCCTGGCGAGCAGTCCTGCTGTGAATGGCCTCCTATTGACCTTCTTCCTAATGTTCCATTTACAACCCACACTCCCTCAGGGACAGAGGGGACCTAATGGAGCCAACGCTGGAACGCCGACGTAAGGGGAAATGACTCCGGGGGGCGCGGGGGGACGTGCTGTGTTCGATCTTTCAAACGGCCTTTAGCAGCAGGCTGTCCGTCATCCTGGAGCGCCATCTCCTGGGCCTGGATCAGGACGGGAACCTGCACTAACGAGGAAGGACCGGGACACGAGGCCGAGGCACCCTGGCCTCACGTGGGGTCGCCCACAGGGTCGGCCTCGTGCTCATCAGCTGGGTGGGCCTCACCCTGCTTTATCCTCAGGAACTGTACTTTGGCCAAAGCCTGGACCCCGTTACCCGTAAATATTCCTCTGGGGTCTCAGCAAGTCAGAGGTTCTGCTCAAGGGAAAGAGAACTTTCTGTGCCTGTGACTCAGGCATTAGCTGATGACCTTCGGTGTCAGGTGAAACGTCTCCTGAGGCCAGCTGGCCTGCAGTCCGTCCTGTGAGTGTGAGCTTGGAAATGACCTTCCCTGACCAGCCCCCGGGCCTTTCTCGCCTCTCAGAAGCACAAGCAGGAGGAACCGGAAGGCAGTCCCTCGATCCCGGGGCCCTGCAAGGGCGGGTGTGCGCGGTCTCGAGCCCACACCCCTCGGCCGGCCCCAGACCCAGGGGAGAGAGGAGGCGGAAGGGATTTCCCAGGACAGCATCAGGCCCCACAGGCCTCACGAGTCAGCCGGGCGTTTCGTCAGGAAGCGGCTTTCACTGCATCGTTTTATTTACGAATAGAACTTCTGGTCTGAAAGCGCAAGGTGATTCTCGGGTGACGGCAGGAAACTGCGTGTGACGGTGACAGGTACTACGGGTGTCGGCGGCCCCGGGACCTGGTCATCGGGTTCCCGGCGCCACGGCGGTCCACCAGGCCCGGAGCCGGAGAATCCGCTTTTGGAGGAAGCAGCCTCGCCCGGGATCCTGAGTGCCACCCGGCGCGGGGTGGGCCACGCGAGGCCACCACAGCCAGGGCGCGTCCGTGCAGCCCGGCGCCGCCACGGACGGGAGGAAACCCAGTTGCTCCCGCCACTCGCCGCCGTCCTGTAAGTTCCACGGGTCCTGGGCCACCCGAAGCAGGAAGAACAGGAGTAAAACAGTATAAACGGAAGCCAGTCCTGTTCTAAAGGGATTTTCATCTATGTTAGGCTTCCGTTTTTCCTAAATACGAAGGAACAGAAGGGATCGGAAGGACGATGTCATGTTTTAAAAAAACAGCACCTGACCGTTTCCCCAAGACTCTCCCCGGGTGACGTTCGCCCTCCCCGCCTCTCCCTGCGGCCCGTGTTTGCCCCTCACAGGGAGCCCCCGGAGCCACCACCCCATCTCCTCACCCCCACTGCGTTCCTGTCCGCTCTGTCCTCCCCATCACCCAGCATGACCTACGCCCTGCACCCCGTGCGTTGTGTTCGTGGATCCTGGCCTCTGGGAGCAGGGACGCCCTGATCCCCTCCACCCAGCCTCTCCCCCACAGGCACGGCCCTGGTGTGGGCACGCCTGCCCCACGCCCCTTCTCCCTCAGCCAGCAGGTTCTGGGGGCCACACCCCCCACTGTCTTGGGGTCACTTCTCCCCCCCATCAGTCAGGGTCAGGTCCCCTCCATCCCACTGTCCCTCCAGCCACTGGCCCGTCCCTCCCCCGGCGACCACGTCGGACGCCCACTGCTGCTTCTCTGGAGAAACCCTCAGCCACCCCGAGCTTTCCCGTCCCCTCTGCCTGCCGCCTGGGAGCCCCACACGCTGCCCCTCCCCCCCCCCCAGGGATCTGGCGGCCCAGCAGGAGGGCAGGGGCACACGGTCCACAGCACCGCCTGCCATCCCAGCACGCCGTCTGTCTGTCTCTGCAGCCACTGGCGGTGGGCGGGGCTCCCCGCTGCCCCCTGCCGCGCCCCAGCACAGCATCCACACGCCGCAAGCGCCCCATGAACACGCGTGGATGGCTGGGAGCGGCCGCGGACAGCGAGCCTCGGGGGCTCCGTGCCCGCGGCCTCAGGTGTAGACACCGTGAGGGAGTCACTACAAATGACCCCGTTAGAAAGTTTAAACTCTGATCTAACAAAGAAAACAAGAGAAAAATACGTGGCAAAGATTGTTCTTTTTAACAAAGACTCTTCCGTGTCACGGAGACAGAAAGCCGGACGTCTGAGCAGGAGAATAAGCACAGACGTGGCCAGTTTGCTACAGAAAGAGCCAATTAACCTGTGGAAAAATATAACCTCACTTGTCACGAATCCGGACTAGAAGGCTACTTTTATGTATCATATTGGCGAAGGAGAGTGGGCCACGGGCTGCCCCGTCCAGGAGCTCGTAATTTGTTGTTTAATAAAACCTTTGGGATTCGGTTTTGTGTTCCTCCTTTTTTATAAATGAAGAAATTAAGGTTCAGGGAAGTCAAGTGATTTGCCCAAGGTCCCAGAGCCAGCGGGCACGGCAGCCAACCCTCGTCCCGTGTGCCGTGGTCAGCAAAGCCCCACGGGAGGGAGGGGCACCCACACTCGGCCTGTTGGGACTGCCTGTTGCCTCACTGGAGGGTGATTTGGTGGTAAACTTGTTCGGCCCCAACCCTCGGGTTTATCCCAGGGAAAAACCACGTGAATGTGCAGAAATATGCCTGTTAGGGTATTTATCATAGCATCGTTTGTAGCAGCAAAAACCCGGGGCGGTTTAAGAGGGTTGCAGTGGGGAAGTTGTCTAACTGAACTGGGCCCTGGGGGTGGTGCGGCCAGATGCGCCCCGCGACAGGGAATCAAAGCCACAGTATTTTACTTGGTTTACAAAAGAGACGAGAAACGCAGTCGTAGATTATCCAGTTTGGAATAATTAAGAGAATGCTGTCTGGAAGTTTATTTCCCACCGTGTCCTCGGTGACTTTTAAGGCTATTGAAAGGATTTGTTCTGAGCCTCCTGCAGGGCCCGTATTTTATGCAGAGGAGCGCCTGCTGTGGGGAAGGAGTGAGTGGGGCGGGGGGCCTGGGTCCAGGCGGGTCTGGGTGCAGGCGGGCCGGGGTGCAGGTGGGCCGGGGTGCAGGGCGGGCCAGGGTGCAGGCGGGCCGGGGTGCAGGTGGGTCTGGGTGCAGACAGGCCTGGGTGCAGGCGGGCCGGGGTGCAGGGCAGGCCGGGGTGCAGGCGGGCCAGGGTGCAGGCGGGCCGGGGTGCAGGTGGGTCTGGGTGCAGACAGGCCTGGGTGCAGGCGGCCGGCCCCCCACGGCCCCGCCCTGACGCCCTCTCCTCCTCCCTCCTCAGGTGCTGCTGAGCCAGGTGCACCGGCTTCGCGCCCTCGACCTGCTGGGACGCTTCCTGGACCTGGGCCCCTGGGCGGTGAGCCTGGTGCGTGCCTCCCGCCGAGCCGGGGGAGGGTGGGGGCCCCGAGACCCCGTGGTGCGTCCGAGGACGTGTCTCGAGCTGGGAGTGACCGAGGGGGGCCGGCAGCCCGAGGGGCCCTCGAGGGGCACGTGCCTTGCAGCCTCGGTCACTAGGGCATCTGGAGGTTTGGTCTTCCCCTGCCATCTTCTCCCATCGGCCACGCACTTCACCTCTGCGGACAGGAAGCGTTGCCAGCCTGTCCCATCCCCCGTGAGGGAGCGGCCTGTCCCCACCGGCGCCCCTGAGCCCGCGGAGCACCCAGCACACACGCACTCACCGACCTCACCTCCTTGGAAACCCTTTTCCCCTTTTTTTTTTTTTTGAGAGACAGCACGAGCAGGAGAGGAGCAGAGAGAGAGGGAGACAGAGTCAAGCAGGCTCCAGGCTCTGAGCTGTCAGCACAGAGCCCGACGCAGGGCTCCAACACACAAACCGTGAGATCATGACCTGAGCCAAAGCCAGACACTTAACCGACTGAGCCACCCAGGCGCCCCTTGGAAACCCCCTTCTGATTTCTCCTTCTGCAGGAGAGTAATAAAGGGCGTTTAAAACCGAAAACGCTGACAAAAATCAGATCAGAAAGTGACTCGTTTTTCAACAACTGTGTCACCAGGAAAGGGCTGTCGTAGGGGACCTGCCGGTCACAGGGGCTCAGGAGGCCTGCCACCAGCTGCCGCTCACGGACCTTTTGGGTTCTGTGTGCCAACCACCGTTCGGAATTACAGTTTGAAGGGTCGCTGTGCACGACTCTCAGAACCTTGACATGAAATAGTTACTAAAGAAGAGTTGTTCGTTTTTTCGGTGCAATGGCATGTGGTCGTTTTTTATGTAAGAGATCTTGTTTTTTGGAGGTGAAGACTGAGTGTTACCAAACGGAAGTGTGTGACAAGCAGGCAGCGGTTCCGATGCTCCTGGAGAGGACGGGGCGGCCATGCAGCGCACCCCGCCCCCCCCCCCCCCCCCGCTGTCGGGCTGACGTCACTGAGGCCCAGTGGTGCGCACGTGGGGGGCTCAGCAGAGCGCTCGGTCTTTTTTGTGCACATTTAGTTTTTTCATTATGTGGTGTCAGCTGAGAGTGATGGTTGAGAGTCTAAGGTTGGAGGAGGAGGAAAAACTCTAAGACTTAGACAGTTCGCACTCAGGGCACCCGGGCCGTCAATGACTCACAGCTCGCAGGCCGCTGGTGAGGGTCCCTGGTGACCCTGGAACTGCGTAGCCTGCACGCCTGCCCGTGTGTGGCAGCGCTGCCTGGCCAACATGGAAAAAGTCTTTAAAAGGACAAGGAAATATGCATTAATAACATTGGAGGGAGGTTTTTACTTCTATGGTGAATTTTTAAAATACTAATCTTGGGCCTTTAAAGAGTTAAGCTTCTCCTCATGGGAAGTCTGGGTAACATCGGGTGCCCGCCCGATGAGGTGTCGCCACAGGTATGGGCCGGGTCCCCAGACCCAGCCACCCGAGTAAGACACAGGATGCTTGTCCCTCGTTACGCACGGCCTTTATCGAGGAAAAGGCACAGGCCGGCCGATGGCCTCCAGCCTGGGTGTCCCCCTCTGTCCGTCTTGGAGGGAGACGCCGAGGTGACCGATGAAGCCGGGCTCTGCCCAGGTCTCCTTCGTGCCGAGCTAGCCCTCCTCTGTCACTGCCTGCCGAGAGTGGACGGCCCCGGGTGACTGGATCTGGGCGCGGGAAGGCCTGCGGCCACCCCGTCTTACCGCCCCCCCCCCGGCCCATCCCGAGGCGGCCGGCCGTGGCTCAAAGCGTGAGGATCACGATGAAGGGGCCTGTGGGTCATTGCGGAGAGCAGACGGCCTCCGAGGGCGGGGACAGTGGCTCCTGACGGGAAACCCCCTGCTCCTGCGGCGGACCCTGGCCTCTGGACCCGGCCGCCCTGGGGACGTCGCGCAGCCCCTAGGAGCATGGGGGTGAGGAGGCCGGAGGGAGCCACTTGCTCGGAGGGAGGCCGGCCCGTCCCCACGGCACTCCCGCCGCCGGTGCCGCTCGGCTCCCGGCGCCGGCGCTCACGCCCCCCTCCCCCGCAGGCCTTGTCCGTGGGCATCTTCCCCTACGTGCTGAAGCTGCTGCAGAGCTCGGCCCGGGAGCTGCGGCCCCTGCTCGTCTTCATCTGGGCCAAGATCCTCGCCGTGGACAGCGTGAGTAGCCTGCGTCCGCCCCACAGCGCGGGAGGTGCGGTCTCCGTGGTGGGCCGGTCCGGGCCCGGCGGTGGCCGTGGACAGCTGGTCGCCCGGCTGTGACGCCGCGCCCTCTGTCCCCACCGCAGTGACCCCATGTTTCTTGTCCTGCTTCACCCAGGCCTCTGCCTTCAGTACCTGCTTCTCCCCCCTTCCTGAATACGGGAGGTGCGTCCCCTCGGGGCTCGGTCCCGGTCACCTGCGCTGCACGCACACCATCTGTGTCCCCAGTGTGCCACAGTGACCCTGACCCCTTCCTTCTTAAAACTCCACCCTGTAGGGGCGCCTGGGGGCTCAGTTGGTTGAGCATCCGACTTAGGCTCAGGTCATGATCTCATAGTTCATGGGTTTAAGCCTCGCCTCAGGCTCTGTGCTGACAGCTCAGCCTGGAGCTGCTTCTGATTCTGTCTCCTCTCCTTCTCTGCTCCTCCCCTACTCATGATCTGCTCTCTCTGTCTCTCAAAAATAGACAAATGTTAAAAAAAATTTTAAAAAGAAAAAAAAAACTCCACCCTGCCTCGCCCAGATGCTCGCCGGACCCTCTGTGTCCAGCCTGTTTTTCCCTCCCCACTCGGACCTTGGGGACCTTGGGGACTGTCTCCTCCAGCTCTGCTCTCCAGTGTCTGGCCCTCCCTGTCCTCATGCCCACGGGGCTGCAGGCTCAAGTCCACTCCACGGAGCCCCACACTGAGGGCCGTGCTGGAGACAGGCTCGCATTCAGCGGGTCAGAGCCCCCCGCTGCAGGGGGGAAGCCCCATCCCTGAGAGGCTGTGCCCCGAGAACCAGTAGTCAGGAGCAATGGGACAACGAGATCCAAGCTGTGATTTTTAACTCTGTGGCCTCGGTGTAGAGATTGTAGGTTCGCTGAGGGGGTTGGGGGGGCGGCATATGGGGTGAGGGTCGGGGAGACCCCAGGTGAGGAGGACCTGCACCCGAGGGGTGCGGCGAGCCCCCGGGGTCGGGGGTGTGGAGAAGGGAGAGCCGCAGAAGGAATTCGCGAGGGGGGAGGTGTGGCTCACAGGACACAGAGGGTGAGCGCCGGCCTGGCACGGGCCCCCAGAAGCGGCCACCACGCGTGCACTGGGCTCACGAAGATCCGTGGGTGCGGAGATGGGGAGGGAACACAGTGGTCACACAGGGGCCCAGGGGAGGGGACTGGGCTTCCTCCCCGCTGCCCCTCCTGCCGGTGCCAGAGCCTCACCCGGCCTGACCAGTGCCAGCCACACCCGGTAGGTGGCCAGGGCCCCGCCTCCCCCGGCCCGCCTCAGCCCTGCCTGCTGCTCTCTGCTCACCTCTGCGGCTCTGGGCCACCACCGGACCCAGTCCTCCCGACCTGGGCGCTGAGGCCACCATGCACCCCGAGGCTGCCGGAGCTTTGCCGCGAGGCCCAGACCTGGGGAGACGGCTGCAGGAGGACGGGCGTGTCACGGGCGCTCCCGGGGAGCAGGTGACAGCTCAGGCGCCCCTGGGAGACGCTGCGCTCGGCGGTGGCGGATGGTTTGCTCATCTGTGTAGCAGCCTTGTTGAGTCTCCCAGTTGTACCGTTGACCGGGGGGGCTCTCCCGGCCTTTCTGCACGGCCGCTCAGCGTTTGCAAACAGGTCCCGGGAGGCGGCTCTGTCCCCGTCCGGCAGCCTCTCTCCTCTTCCTGGTCCCCTGCTGCCGACCGGGGCACGGTTGGCCAGACGCAGGGGCCCACTCACCGCGGGGGCTCCAGGTCTCCGTGGTCCTCTTGGTGCTGGGAGCAGCCTCCCTCCGCCTCGCTGCACCCAAGGCTAACCTTGACCTCGGGTCAGCCTTGACCCTCCCTGGGCCCAGTGCCCTGCGCATGGCTGTGTCCACAGAATGTTCCGCTGCTTCTCTGCCCTGTGACGATGACTGTGTTAGAGGTTTCGGGAAAACGTTTACCTTCCTGTCAGTTGAACTTGCTTCAAATAGGCAGTGACTGTTGTGAAGGATTGGCCGAAACGCTGGACTTGAGAGTTGAAAAATCTCAACTTGGGCTTTCTGCCCTCGTTTGCCCGAGTGAGCCGTGTCCCCTCCCGTCCCCCATCCCCCCACCCCCCCCACCCCCGTGCTGCCCCAGCACGGTGCCAGGATGACAGCGCGACCTGGGACGTTGAGAACCGAAGGAGTCGCGGTGTGAGTCTTGCCTCTGCCCAGCTGGTGTCCAATGCGTGAATGGAAAGCCTGGCGTTGCGGGTGAGGAGGCCGTGCCTTCTGGTCGGTTCTCTTCGGCCCCTCGCCTCTCAGAGCCCAGCTCTGTGACCGGGCCTCTCCCAGGGAGGCCGTCGGAAGCCTCTCTTCTCCAGCGCCTCTAAGCGGTGCATCTGGAAACTTGTTGACCCCGTTACCCGGTACTGGGCCGAGTGGAGCCCGTGCAAAGGATCCTGGGTGCGGAGGGCGCCCAGCTCCAACCGTGGCCCGTGGGAGGAGAGGGGCCGAAGCGGGGTCGCCGGCGCTGCCGGAGCTCGGGCAGCCACCATGGTCTGGTCCCCACAGGACCGCTGCTACCCGTGAGGGCCTGGAACCAGGCCGCGTGTGCGTGTGTGTGCATGTGCGCGTGTGTGTGTGCGCACGCGAGTTTAGTCCTAGGAGCGTCTGTTCCTGCCTCACTTTTCGTTGTGTGTGCAGAGGGCGGCCCCCGTGTGCTGCGCCTCGCGGCTGCGTTCCCGTGGCGTCTGCGGGGCCGTCTTGCTTGCGAGCGCACCTGCTACCGCGCCCTCGGCCCCTGTGAGGACGTCTCGGGCCCGCGCGTCGTGCCGGCCCCGCGCGTCGTGCCGGCCCCGCGCTGACGAGTTACACACACTGAGTGGCTGGGAGGGCCCTGGCCGACAGTGACCTTATGTGCCCGCGGCCGCCAGGAACCTTTCCATGAACTTGCTTTTAACCAGCTCCTGGCACCTGTTTACTCAGAGGGAGTCGTCCCGCTGAGAGGCGTCATGGACCGTTTCGGGCCCAGACGGAGGGCCGCTCCCCTCATCCTTCCTTTTCACGGCCACTCAGACAGTCCCTGAGATTGAAGTTCCGATGCTTCGGGAGTGACTGCCCTCCCTCGTTGGCGTCCGGGCAGGAGTCACACGTGGTCGCTGCCGGCCTCCACGGGCCCTGGTGCTGTGGCAGAGCCCCCGAGCCGTCGTGTGGCCCACGGGAGGGTCAGGGTGGCCACGCGAAGACAGAGTTGTGCGCGGAGCACAGGGCGCTTCCCGGGGGTGGAGGGTGGGTGGCCCGCGCAGGCCGGACCCCAGCTGAGGGGCGGGGCGGGGCCCCTCTTAGGCCATCGTGGGAGGGTCCCTGAAGGACTCGGGGACAGGCTGAATCAGCTCGGCTGCGTCCGGGAAGAAGGAGCAGGGCCAGATGGCTCCGTGCCATTTGACCGAGGGACGGCCGCTCTGTGGGGACAGGTGGCACAGGAGGCGCAGCCTGGGACGAGGAGAGCCTTTCCTGTTGTCCCCACGAAATCTGGTCGCAGGAGGTCTCTCCCCAGATCACCCGTGCACCGAGTTACTCTGCACCTGTCGCTGCCGAGTGAACGACCAGAGTGGGAGGAAGTAGGGGTCTGTGACCCACGAGGAGACAAACCACCGACACCCACCTGACCCCTGGGAGAGCTAGCCGACAGGGACGTGGAGCCCGTGGCCGGAAGTCCGCTCCGCGTAACAAGTTCCACTGAGACTCGAATCCCTCAGGGCTGGCCGGTCCGTGGGGGGGGGAGCCGCAGCTGCGGGAGAGGTGTGCGACTGACAGCCAGCGGCACGCGCGGGGCGCCAGCCGGCAGGTCCAGGCCGCGGGGCGCCAGCCGGCAGGTCCGGGGCAGCAGCCGGCAGGTCCAGGCCGCGGGGCGCCGGCTGTCAGGTCCACGCCGCGGGGCGCCAGCCGGCAGGTCCGGGGCAGCAGCCGGCAGGTCCACGCCGCGGGGCGCCAGCCGGCAGGTCCGGGGCGCCAGCGGCAGGTCCGGGGCGCCAGCCGTCAGGTCCGGGGCAGCAGCCGGCAGGTCCGGGGCAGCAGCCGGCAGGTCCATGCCGCGGGGCGCCAGCCGGCAGGTCCGGGGCAGCAGCCGGCAGGTCCGGGGCGCCAGCCGGCAGGTCCACGCCGCGGGGCGCCAGCCGGCAGGTCCGGGGCGCCAGCCGGCAGGTCCGGGGCAGCAGCCGGCAGGTCCGGGGCAGCAGCCGGCAGGTCCGCGCCGCGGGGCGCCGGCCGTCAGATGTATCCACACGAGGCACAGGGAGCACGGGAAAGTTGTTACAAAAGTAAAGGAACATTTAGGCCGTGGGACCTACAGGTGACCTGACGTGTATTTGAGCCCCTGATGTGGCCAGCAGGAAAACATCTCAAGAAACAGGCTCAGAAATGTCCAAATTTTCCAATTTAGTGAAAACTGCAAACCGATGGGCCCTGGAAGCCCCAAGAACCCCCACACACAAGGGACGTGAAAAATACCCCAAGTTACAATCTAACTGCTCAAAAACACGATAAATTTAAGAGCCTGGAAGCAGCCGATAAAAGAGAAGGCGCCAAAGAAAAGCTGCCAGCCTGGCCTTCCGTGCACAGCAAGACAGTCTCTACAGGTGGCGGCAGAGTAAGGACTTTGTCAGATACTCTACGCTGCAGGGCCCCACCCCAGGCAGACCTGTCAGTGAGGGTCCCCCGCAGAGGCGGCGTGGGCGAGGGTCCCCGGGCAGAGACGCGGTGCGCACTGGGACAGGAGCTCCACGAATGAGAATGACTTCTTGCCCCTTGAATCTGTCAAAGATAATCTACTGTTGGAACAGACAGTAATCCCTGCGCCCTGGGTGGTTTGCAGCCTGTGCACAAGCGTCGTGTGCGGTCACGGCAGGGGCCAGGGGGCGGGGCGGAAATTAAAGAAACGCTCCTGTCAGCTTCTCGCGTTTCCTGTCACGTGCTACCACCTGGAGGTGGGCGGTGAGGAGGAGGCAGCCCGCGCACCTCAAGGCCCTCACTCACGTCTTGTTTAAAGAGAGGACCCCCCGCCCGCAGAAGAGGTCGCCTGAAACCGTGAACATGTCCAAGCAACACACGAGAAAGAAGGTAAGGAGAAGGCAGCGAAGACTAGACCGACAAGGAGGAAATGGCAGGCGCGTGGATTTGAGCGTGGCCTTCTCGCCATCACCGCGTGGCAGTCCTCCGGGCGGCGAGGGGCGGGGCCGGCGAGGAGGCGGGGCCGGCGAGGAGGCGGGGCCGGCGAGGAGGCGGGGCCGGCCAGTTGCCAGAGGGAGAGGACCCTGTGCTGCTGTGAGAGACGCCCTCCAGTTCAGCACACCTCGGGCTGAGGTGGACTCCGCCACTCTCCCGGCAGGCGAAGAAGGCGGGGCGCCCGTGTCTGGGGGGGTAAAGGACGTGAGTGCATGGTACTCGCGGAGCCCTGTCCCCGCGGGACGAGGACCGTCCGAGGTGCTGATCCTCGCAGGGTGGGGTTTCTGAGCACAGGAAGGGAGCCCCGGTGGGGCGGCTGGGAGGTGCAGAGGCCCCCCTGTGCCCAGAGAGGCCGGGCTCCTGTCTCCATAGACGACGCAGCAGCAAACGGAAGGGACTCCCGTGGGAGGAGGGAGCGCGGCGCCGCGCCGTGGAACACCCTCCGTCCGGTGCCGGGAGCACTGGGCCGTGACGCAGCCCCGCACACGGCGTGTCCTCGGCCACAGCACAGCGTGGAGAACACAAAACTTCCAAAGTGGCAACGGAGGACGCTTTTAGCTAATTAATTTTTTAAATGTTTAAATTATAAGATAAAATTTTAACAAGTAATGTGAATATAAAATACATAAACATTTAAAGTACGTAAATGTTACATAAATATTTATATAGGATAGTACACGTAGTCTTGGATATTTATGCATAAAAGACACAGATGGGGCTGCACCAAACTGAAAAGCTTCTACACAAGCAAAAAACCAACTCCCCGAAGGAAAAGGCCGCCTGTGGAGCTGGAGACCGTGTTTTGGGTTAATGCCCAAAATAAATAAAGAACTCCTATAACTTCATAGTGAAAACCCAAACAATCCAATTGAAAAATGACCAGAGGACGTGAGTAGACCTTTCTCCAAAGGAGACACGCAGATGACCAACATGTCCGTGGAAAGACGCTCCGCGTCGCTCACCAGGAAATGCACACGGAGACCACAGCGAGGCGTCACCTCACGCCTGTCACAGACCTCACGGGTTCTTATCACAGCAAACAGAATAACTGAGCTAGTGGGTGAGGTAGTTCGCCTGATCGCGGTGACCATTTCGTGACGGCCGTGTGTATCAGACCCTTACACTGAACAGGCGAACATTGTATGTTTTTTCATTTGCCAATTATACCTCAGTGAAGCTAGAAAAAATACATACCTACAATTTATAATACAACACACAACTTTTACTGATACAGTTTTTTATAACTACACCAACATTTATATGAAGATATAAAGTCAGTGAAATAAAATGTGTTTAATAATTTGTTTCAGAAAGGTCTGAAGGGAAGTAAAAAAATACCGTGAGCTGAGGGGCGGTAGAGACAGCCCCTCGGGATCTGCAGGGCGCAGCTCGGCCGTGTGGAAGGGAGCGTTTCGCGACCACAGCGCAGCCCCTGGGAAGCAGGGGGGCTTTCACTTCATTGACCTCAGCTTCAGCCTTAAGATATCAGTGAAAGAAAAGCAGATTAAGCCTGAAGGAAGTGGGAGAAAGGAAATAAGGATCACAGTGGCAATCAATGCAAAAGAAAACAGAAAAGCAATAGAGAAAATCTGTTCCAGCAGAAGCCGGTTCCGAGAGCAGATCGATAAAATGAGTAAACAGCTTCCCAGATGCTCTCATTTCCTCTGGTTTGCACCCATTAGTGTCACTGCGGGATGGTGGGGCAGTTGTATTTTTGAGTTTTTGAGGAACCTCTACACTGTTCCCAGAGTGACTGCACAGGAAAAAAAAGACATGCCAATTCCCAAATCAGGAGTGAGAGGAGGCATTGCTGAAGGCTCTAGAAACATTAAGGGAGTGATACGCGAATATTACGAACAGATATCAGCGCCAGAACCCTCAGTAAGTTTGATGAAAAACACACTTCTTGAATGACACGAGTTTCTCATCTAAGTATGAGTCACAGTAGCACCGTATCTGTTAAGAAATTGGATTTCAGTCTGAAGCGTCCCCGCAGAGGAAGCTCGGGTCCCGTGGCTCCGCTGGTGACTCCTGGCGGACGTCACCGAGGGGAGGGTGCAAATCAGCCCTCTGCCGTGTCATCCCGTCGCCAGCAGGGAGGGCCCGGTGCCGGATCCCGACGAACACATCACGGACCAGCGTCCTTCGGGAAGCCTGATGCACACGCTCCGAATAAGACTTGTATGTCAGGGCGCCTGGGGGGCCCCGTCGGCTGAGCGCCCCGCTCTTAGTATCGGCTCAGGCCGTGATCTCATGGTCTGTGGCATCAAGCCCCACGTTGGACTCTGCACTGACAGTGCGGAGCCTGCTGGGGATATTCTCTCTCTCTCTCTCTCTCTCTCTCTCTCTCTCTCTCACCGCCCACCCCACTCCCTTGGGTGCATGCTCACACACTCTCTTTCTCAAACTGCATAAACTTAAAAATATTTTAAAAATTACAAACTAAAAAAACTTCAGTAAATCAATTTCAGAACATGTAAAAAGGCTCCTAACCGAGCGGAATTTATTTCGGGAACGCCAGGCTGTCTAGTGACGGGAGGAAACACCACCGGAGTCGCCGCGTTAACGGCAACAAAACCCGAGTCTGTCTCCTCCGTAGACACAGAGGAAGCATTCGACCGAATCTAAAATCTATTTCAGACTTAAAAAAAAAAAAAAGCTCTCAGCGAACCTGTCACAGGAGGGAACTTCCTCTGCCTGACGGGCAGCACCCACCGCACCTGTTAGAGCCCAGACCACGCGTGACGGCGAACAGTCGGAACACGAGGGGGAGCGGAAAGGCCAGGGTGTCTGCCCGCATCTCCCTCGCCAGCGCTGTGCCTGCAGCTCCGGGCAGTGCCGGAGAAACCACGGCGTCCAGGCTGGCAAGGAAAAAGCGTAACTGTCTTTACTTTCAATCAGCATGATTCTCTTGGTAGAAAATCTAATTGGATCTATTAAAAAAAAAACAAAACCCACAACCTCTTCCCACTGAGTGAGGTTAGTAAGGTTGCAGGTCAGAAGGCCAACACGCAGCAGTCCATTTTATTTATGTCCACCGCGAGCCATGGAAAGTTGAAATCAAAGTAAAAAACATTTCCAGCAGTGTCAGAAACATAAACTACTTAGGGATGAATTCATGAATTCCAGCAAAAGATATGCAAGACTTCTGCACTTGAAACTTCAATCCATTGGCAAGAAAAATTACAGCAAATCTAGATCAATGGAGAGATCCCGTCAACATGGGTCCCAACCACAAATCCATACATGGAAATGCAAAGGACCTAAGAATAAACAAAACAACTTTCTTTAAAAAAAAAAAAAAAGAACGCTAAAGGACTCATACTACCTGATGTCAAGACTCACTGTGCCGTATCAGGGCTGAAAGTGGCTTCTTGGACAGGGGGACCGAATGATGTCGGGAGCTAGACCCACACGTGTGTGGGCGACTGATTTCCAACGAAGACGCGACCGGTTCAGCTCAACAGAAAGGAGTGTCGTCCACCGTGTGCGCTGGGACCGTTGGACGTCCGTGTGCAAACACGTGAACCGCCCTGTACCCTCGTAGCACACTAAAAAGTTAACTCAAAATGGGAAAATATTCACAAATCATTTACCTAAAAAAAAATTCTTAGGTTACAGAGGGAGCTCTCAAAGCTCAATATGAAAACAAACACACAAACCAAAAAATGGGCCAAGGGTTTGAACAGTCACTTCACGAAGGAAGTAGTTTGTTGGCAGAAAAGCACCCGAAGCGTCGCCGCTTGGCATTGACCTTGGAGGACGCAAGTGACCCCGGTCAGATTCCAGCACGCAGCGGCCGGAGTGTCCTCATCCGAACGCCGTCCAGCAAGGGTGCCCGTGCACGCCCACCCTGGGTTTCTCGATTCTGGTCTCTCGAAGGCTCGTGTCCGGCAGGAAATCGCACACGGCGTTTGTAGCGGTTTGTTTGCAGGAGCCGAACCACGGACGCAGCCCGAAGGCCATCCACGGAGCGAGCGAGCAAACTGATTGACCCACTCGGGGCGGCCTCCTGAGCAATAAAAAAGGACATTCTAGCCCCAGATTAGCTGAGGGGGAAAAGCCGGCAAAAAAAAAGGGTATTCACTATGTAGTTTCATTTATGTAAAATTCTAGAACATGTGAACTGTATTCACAGAGAGCAGATGGCTGCCTGGGGAGGGGGATTCGGAAGGGGCACAAGGAAAGCTTTGAGGGTAGAGATGGCTTGATGGTGAGCATGTCTTGACGGATGTGTGCATATGTCCAAGATTACTGAAGTCTGTATTTGTAGAAGTGCAGTTTTTTTGTATATCATTTTAACCTCAGTAGAGCTGTTAAGAATTTCAAATTGTGGGGCCAGCTGGGTGGCTTAGTCATTTGAGAGTCCAACTTTGGCTCGGGTCACGATGTCCTGGTTCATGAGTTCGAGCCCCGCGTTGGGCTCTGTGCTGGCAGCTCAGAGCCTGGAGCTGCTTCAGATTCTGCGTCTCCCTCCTCTGTACCCTTCCCCTGCTCATGCTCACTCGCTCACTCTCTGTCTCTGTCTCTCAAAAAAAAAAAAGAAGAAGAAGAAGAAAACAGGGGCGCCTGGGTGGCTAAGTCGATTGAGCGTCTGACTTTGGTTTAGATCATGTCTCACAGTTCATGGGTTCAAGCCCTGCATCACGCTCTGAATGGTCGGCTCAGAGCCTGGAGCCTGCTCTCTCTCCCCCTCCCCTGCTCATACTCAGATAATCTCTCTCTGTCACTTAAAAATAAGTGTTAAAAAAATTTTTTTTGAATTTCAAATTTTGGAGCAATCTGTGGACAACTGTAGCGTCCCTTCTAGATTCTCAGTTTGAGAAAGACATCGAAAGGTGGGGATTATTCTAGATGAAGACTCCTCATGCGTGACTCGTAAGTACAGGTCTGGATCCTGGACCCAACACCCAAAGTTGTAAAAGACATGGTTTTACGGCTGAGAGACATTTGAACAGAGACGAGACCCTGGATGACAGCACGGCGTCGATGCTGAGTTTCTTGAGTGACAGCGGCCTGTGGTTACGTAAGAGGACGTCCTCTCTCAGGAAAGTTTCCAGGCAGAGCCTCACGCCATCTGTAACTTTGCGAAAGTGCAGACAAGCACAGGGGAGGCGAGAGGGGGAGAGCACACGATGCAGAATGTTTCAGTTGTCCTTGAGGTCGTTGTGGTAGGGTCACAGACCCAGGGCGATGTCACAGGAGGACGTCCGTGTCCTGCGGCCAGACCCGCGGTGGCCGGGGGCCCCGCTCCTGGAGGGTGCCGGCGGGGCTCTGGTGAGCCCCTCAGACCTTTACCATCCTTCCTCCTTCTGCCGAAGAACCAGGCTGAGCGAGGGCGGGGGCAGGGAGCCCTGGGGGCTGCAGGTGGTCGGGGCTCATTCGTAGGCACCATTAATACACAGTTCGGGCAGACTTTCCCAAGCTCGGCTCAGTAAAGTTATTTATAGAGCCGCCGGGGCGCCGAGGGCACACTGTCTGCGAATTTGGAAAAGCGCTCTGTGTCGTATCCATGAAGTCAGTCCAGATTCAGGGACACACAGCTCCGCCATGTGTGAAGCTGTCATGGAACCAGGAAGAACATACTCTGAGTAGAAGCGGATGGATTTTATTTCTGTGCCCTCACACCTATGCTGGCTTCCCCTCCCGGTCCCAGAACGGGTGCCGATTTCCCATCTCCGCCCCCCCCACCAGCTCTGATGTCACCAGCTTCTCCCCGCACCTGCGCCCCGTCCCACCGCCCCCTCCAGGCTCACACGGAGGAGCTCGGGAGAAAATGTGTGGGCGTAGCCTTCTCTTCCCTCCTGTGACGGGTCACCGAGTCCCGAGTGGGACCAGGAGGGCTGAGAATGTGCAGCCCAGACCTGCTGTCGTGGTGGCCCGGCCTCTGGGGGCTGGCCCACCCAGGACCTGGGGCGGACGCTGCCCCTGTTCTGGCAGCTCACCTGTCTCTTTGGCTCTGACTGCCTTGTTCCTACGGGTTTTCTTTTAATAAACCACTTTTCAGATCAGGTTACATTTACGAAATCCTAGGGCAGTAAACAAAGTTCCCAGGTATCCCACGCCCACATTCTCCTCTTGTCTTAGGGAACTGGTGTTGACGCGCTGCCACTAACCGAAGTCCGCACTCTGCTCCGGTGTCCTTGGTTTTCCTGTCACCCCTTCCTGCCCCCAGCGTCACATCTCCCCACGTGCCTCCAGGCCTCTCTGTGCCCGGTGCCGGGTGGCCCGGTGGCTTAGGGGTGCTTGGCCACCGCCCCGTCAGGAATGTGTGGGAGAAAGAGCAGGGCCCCCCTCGTCGCCCCAGGGGTCCGACGGCCGACAGGACGCCTCGCCGTGGACGGGACCTTGACGCCTGGCTGACGCGTGTTTGCCCGGTGTCTGCTCGCGCTCTCCGCCTTCCATCCTGTTCTCCCTACAAGGAGGTCCCTGGTGCGCTGGGAGTTTTGTACGGGGTGGTTTACGTCTGAGGTCGAACACAGTCCTTTACTGTCTCATTATTTTGTTTTACTCTGAATATTATTTTCACGTCTCTCCCTTGTTACTGGTTTATCCTTATTTTATAAGGTTGGCATTGGAGCTGTTTCCTCTTATTCTGTACGCCCAGGGTCTTGTGTATTCTGTCCTCAGTTCCCTTCCTGAGCCAGCCTTCCTGCCCTGCTGCCCGGTGCCAGCAGGTGCTCGGGCAGCGGGCGGTGAAGGGGCGGGGCAGGGATGGGGCGGCGGGCAGACCCCACGTCTGGCTCACCATAGGCGCTTGATGACTGTGACTAACCCTTCCCGCCTGCTCATTTGACATCAATAATTAAATTGCTCTGATGGTCCATTTAATTTCCAAACTACGGGTTATGAAGAAAACAAATGAAACCGTAGCGTCGGGGCGCACAGGTTTGCGTGCAGGCGCTGTGGTCGGCAAGGGCGTACGGCCTCGCTGGCCGTGAGGGGCCGTGTGTTCAGTAAGGTGCAGCCACACAGCGCTTCATAGCCGGCGTCCCAGCTCAGTGCGGTGGCCACATTTCAGGGCCCCCGGGGTGGGGTTACGCTGGAGCAGATCCTCTCACGGCCCCTAGAGAACTGGGGGACTGCGGGCCCAGAGAGTGGGTCGCCGGAGCCGGCGGCCGCCCCTCCCCACACCTCCCGGGGAGGGGGCCGGGCCCAGCCACACATGCGCTTGGGTAACAGGCCAGGTTGCTGCTGAGTGTGCCTGTCTCTGGCAGAAGGAGACCATTGTTTCCAGATGCCTCCGGACTCCCAGGAGTGAGATGGAAGCAGGAGGCCATCACTGCCACTCTCCGTCTGGTCGCTGGCCCGCTGCCCGGGGACCGGACTGGGTGCGGGTAGGCAGGTGACGGATCACCCGTTTGCAGCATGAATGGGCACAGTGACTCAGGCTGCAGGGGACTTCCTGGTGACAGTAGCTGAAGCATCAGCCCGATGCCGAGGGCCATCGAGACAGGCCGTTTGTGTGGGTGATGACTCAGGGCCCGTGATTCATTGTCAGGCTGGGCTGAGTCCCCGCAGGCTCTGCAGTGCTGATCGGAGCAAGGGGGGGTCGGGGAGCTGGTCGCCCGAGGGCAGAGCGGGGACAGGACGGGGAGCTGGTCCCCCGAGGGCGGAGCGGGGACAGGACGGGGAGCTGGTCCCCCGAGGGCGGAGCGGGGACAGGATGGGGAGCTGGTCACCCGAGGGCGGAGCCTGGCAGGACCGAGTCTCGCATGTCTTAGGAAGAGGGGACACAGGCCTGGGGGGCGGGGCCTGAAGTGGAGCCGGGTTATTGTACGGTCCGGGAAGCACCGGCTCATGCGGCTGCACCTGGCAGTGACCTGGGCCCAGGGTTTGGGCAGATGCCCATAGGGCACGACCGGGAGAGGCCCCGGCAGCCTGGCTCTGCTGCTCGGCAGCTCTGGGCCAGGAACGCCCCTTCCCTCCCATGTCCAGGGGCCATGACTCGTCCACACTGGACACAGTCACTGGGGGGTGATGCTTCTCCGTGCACACATCGGCTTTTTTATTCGTTCAGCAAGCGCTTAGCGGGCCTCTGACGGGAACCAGGCTGTGCTGCTCTCCGGGGCCACAGAGGGTAACAGCCAGGCCTTTGTCCTCGATGAGCTGAGCGCACAACAGAGCAGGGCTGGTGTGAGGGGCTCACCCGGAGGCAGCACGTCCCGCCACAGTAAGACCACGACGCAGGCCCGAGGGTGGCTGGGCTGAAGAGAGTCGGGGCCCAGAGGGTGCTCGGATGCCCCTGGTGGGGAGGACAGGCCAGGGGCCAAGACGTGGATGCACGGAGACGAGTCCTGTGACAAACAGGGTGTGAGTGCAGGCGTGCGGTATGGGACGGGGAGGGGGGCTCTTTGTTCAGAAGCTTTTCTCCATCACCGCTGCCCATTCTGCCACTGGGTGACTGACACTGAGTGGGGGAGGACCCGGTGCAGCATGGCTCAGTGTGACCTCGGGGACAGTTTCAGGGTCTGGCTGGGACAGTAGGGCTATGCTAGGAAATAGACAGAAGTTTCGGGACTCTTAGGAGTGCCAGGAGCCCGGGGTCCAGTCCAGCAGGAGGTCGGCACCGGGGTGAGGGCCACTCTCCGGCCTCGGCCAGAATCCGCCCAGAGCAGAGCTCCCTGGGGCCAGGCGGACAGAGACGCAGGCGCGGACCGCTCTCCGGTGGCTGAGCAGGTGCAGAAATGCGTGGGCGGCTGTCCGTCGGCCAGAGAAGCGAGTGAAACGAAGGATTGTAGTGAGGAAATGCCATCCAACTACACAGCTCGCTTCCTTGGTGAAGGTTTGCCTGCACGTAAGGTAGACGCTGAGTGTCAAGTTGACCAAAAGCTACGGCGAAATCATCCAGGAGAGCAAGACCCTCGTATTCTCTAGCAGAACATCAGTAAATAATGTCTAAAATGGCTAAGACAGAAATCTGGAGGTGAAATCTTGGAAAACCTGTCCACAAGAATTGCGATTGGCCCCCGTTGGGGAGCTGGACGCGGGCGGGAAGGGACGGACCCGCCGGTGCCGCTGTGTTGCTTTCTCACTCTGCGTGTTGATCTGATTTGCGCATCACAGAGAAACCCCAGGGGCCCGTCGGGGAGCAGGGCCCGACCTCCCACACCCAGGGCAGAGGGCGCTGAGCCACTGCCTCGCGGCACGCCTGAGCCGTGGAGCTCTGCCAGGACAGGTGCTCCCACGCCCGTTGGGGAGAGAGCTGAGCGACGCACTGCAAGCCCGGGTGTCCCTGCCCCCCACAGGGTGGAGGGGGTGGGGTCAAGCACCTTGGCACCGAGTGGAGTGAGGAAGGCGCTGTGATTTGGACCGACCTGGGTTTGGGCTCCAGCTCTGCCGACGGCCCTCGGGCAGGTCACTGCCTCTTCAGACCTTGGCTTCCACGTGTTAAAACGGGACTTGAACAACTTCCTGTCGAGGCAGCGGTGGGATCCGAGTCCACAGGGTCAGCGCAGCCCAGGCACTGCCAGGCACGACCACGTGGCCGCTTTCCTGAAGAATCGCGCAGACTCACCGGCGCGGCCTGAAGAACACGCACTGACCCCCGTGTCCTGATCACAGACTGTTTCTTGGTTAAATTTCTGTTTATGAGATCCGACCCATATTAGGCCGCAGAAGAAACCTTAAGAATTTCCAAAGAGCAGAAACAGTGCAGACGGTGTCCGCGGCAGGGCCGGAAGTGCGTAACGGCGTCGGGAAGCAGAACAGGCCTTCCAGCCGGGTGTTCATTATTATTTATCTTCAGTCTTGGGTCAAAGGAAAAATACCGAACAAAATTACAGTTTGCAAAAGTACAGAAAATGAAAATAATGGGCATCCGACCCCCAGGCTGTGGTAAAGCCACGTTCAGAGAAGACTTTGCGGCCCCAAGTCCCCACCCTATCGGAGCAGAGTCGGGGCAGAGCAGGCAGCCAGTGAGGCGGACGACACAGTGACACACGAGGAACCATGGGGGGAGCAGAGAAAACCGTTTGGTAAAGATTAAAGAGAGGGCGTTCTGAGTTTACAACACAAACATAAAGGTGAAACTAAACAAGCAGCAGTTTCCCTGGGGGAAGAGTCAGCTCAGCTGATTAAGGGGGCCACGGACAGTCCAGAGCAGTCTGGAAAGGACCAGGCAGGAAGCCCTGTGGGAGGGAGGACAGCTGGGGTCCTGAGGCCGCTCTGCCCGGCTCCGCGACGGCGGGGCAGCGGGAAGCCAGCAGGCCGCTGTTTCTAGAGGATAGAACTTCTCAGTCTGATTCGAGGAGAAGTAGAAAGCTCACCCAGACCGTTTCCGCGGAAGCCGTGGCGAGAGGTGCTCGGAGGGCCCCGCCTGCCCGATTGTTCCGGCAGTAAGGGACACCGCACCTGCTTGTGGGGCCAGTGTGACGTTGGCGCAGGTGCCTGCAGGGCACAGCGGTGTCACTGTGCTCACGGCCACCAAAGAGCATATTTTAAATGTAAGCAAAATGGCACCTGGCTGCCTCAATTGGTTGAGACTCTTGACTTTGGCTCAGGTCATGATCTCACTGTTCGTGGGTTCGAGCCCCACGTCGGGCTCTGTGCTGACAGCTTGGAGCCTGGAGCTGCTTCGGATTCTGTGTCTCCTTCTCTCTCTGCCCCTTCTTGCTTGCACTCCGTCTCTCAAAAATAAATAAACATTAAAAACTTAAAAAAAAAAAAAAGAAATCAATGTGAATACATGAAGACATAGGCTGTTTAGTGACAGAAGGATTTGTCACATCGGTAGGTCAGTGTTCCCTAAGTTAATTTAAGCTTTAATACAATCCCAATAAAACTACCATCAAGCTTACCCCACCCCCACCCCCTTTCTGGAACTAGACAGGCATACTTCCTACGGAGAGATAAATAGGATTCGCCGGGGGAATTCTGAGTAAACGGCCAGGATCTAATCCTCCCAGATACCAAAACTAATGCTGAAACTAGCCCCAGTGAGAAAGAGCCTTGCGGGGCTGGATCAGGGGCAGGCAGGCTGACAGGCGGTCACAGCAGACACGGACACCGCGCCCACAAGGCACAGTGTGCGGTCGCGCCAGGTCTCAGCTCCGTGTGGGAAGGATGACGGGCTCCCGAATTTTTGGTCCTGGGGGGGCTCCCTGTCTGCTCACCCCTGAACTCCAGAATTGACTTCAAAAAGGCAACTTATTTACATATAAAGACTGGCACCACGAGAGAAAACCCGGGCAGATTCCAGTTTAACCTGGGAGGGAGGGAGCCGGCTCAGCTGTGACTTAACATCTATTTGTCTTTGGAAATTGATAGATTTGGCTGCATGAAAATAAAACATTTGCATGAGGGGAAAAGACCATGAGCAAAGTTTTCAAACAAGCAAGCGTGGTGGGTTGTGGATATTTAAAACTCCTCCCCCTGCTCAAAGACTAGCCGTCATAATATATAAAGAGCTCCTAGAAATCAAGGAAAACTAACAGTCCAGGAGAGGAGTTGTCAATGAATGAACAAGAACCAGCAGGTCCCAGAAAGAGGGAGACAGACGGCCCGTCCCTACACACACGGACAGGCTCGGGCTCCTGCACCGTAAGGAAAGCGCACAGTAGGGCTGCACCGAATATGGGTTTCCACCTCTCAGAAGGGCGAGCACTCCGGTGCTTTTCGGCCGGCCGTGCTCCGAGGACAGCGCCGAGACTGCACGCACGTCGACCCTGTGACGGGCCATCTTCTCTCCGGGCGTTCGCGGCCTGGCCCAGTGGGCGTGCGTGAGCCGCGCTGTCCTCCGCACGGACTGCTCCGGGGTCGCTGTGAGGAGAACACTGTCCGTGTGGCAGGCGTGCCGCAGGGGAGGGAGCGCAGGGTGCAGGACACAGGCGGGGCGGTCCTCGTGCCGCAGGAAGGGTGCCCCCGTCCCCACGGCCCTCATGGAAGAACAAGTAAGGCGCTAACGTGGCGGTTACCGCGGTGCTGAGGGAAGGCTCTGGCCTCCGCTGGGTGTGACACTCGTTCTCGTGTTCTGTCCAGACGTCGCGCTGCCATGTGACGCTACCATCATCTTAACCGCCTGCCGCCCCTGCAGGGACCCAGGGGGGAAGCAGCCTCCCCCATCTCTGCCTCTCTGTAGCATTTTGAGTCTTGAACTTTTAAAATTTATTTACAAAGCGTGTGCGTTTCTCCAAGGTCAGGGCAGGTCATGAGCGGCCTTGCCCAGCGTGCTCAGGACGGTCCTGCCGACAAAGTCCGTCCATCTGCGTTCCGTTGTGCCTGCGCCCCCCCCTTCCTCTCCAGCCCTCATCTGTCACACCTGTGGCCCGATGGGGGGCAGGTCAGACAGCACAAGGTCAGGGAGGCAGCCGGAGCCCCCGCGGCTCCCTGGCGTCTCCCCCAGGCCTGCGCCTGTCGGCGGCATTTGAGAGGCCTCATGCTCCCTTCCTTCTAGTGAGGCGCGCGGCCGGGGGACGGGTGTCCAGCCACCTGCCTGCGGCGTGGACGGAGGCCAGGACTGGGACCGTGAGGCCGGGAAAGTCGGAGTGAGCTCTGAGCCGATCGGTGGGCGTCTCCTGCCAAGGACCCAATGGGCAGGCGGGCCGCGAGCAGGCGGCCTCGTTGGCGGTTCCCCGAGGGGGGCGTGGGGGGGGCCGCCCGACCAGAGCAGGTGGCACAGAGGCGTGGCGCTGCGACACGGCCTCGTCCCGAATGAGCGGGAGGCGCCAGCTCCTCTCTGATGAGACGCTTTGGAACGGCTTCTCCTGTAGACGCACGGCCTCGATCTGACCTGTCAAGCGCCTGGTGTAAAACAGAAGAAGGAGCCTCTGTTCTCCAGCCTGGGCGCCCACCCGCTGCCCCCAGGGACGCCGGCGCCGCCGGGGGTGTGGAGGGGCTGCCCTCCCGTGGTGCTGGTGCCTTTCCTCCTTCCGTCACAACCTTCACTCAGGGTGAGGGGCCCTCGTGGTGGCACCTGGCCTCCCTGGCTCTTCGGGGGTTGGCTGCTGACCGGAGCCCAGGTGCCCCTGCCCCTGCCCGCCGATGCCCACCTGCTCAGCTCCCTCGAAACGGGAGTCCAGCGGCGCCTGATCGGTGTAGGAGACAGAGGCAGAAGCACCTAATCGTCAGAGCCCCGGGGAGCGGGGGTGTGGAGGGGGTGCAGGGCCGGTGCTCTGGCTGCAGAGCTGGGAGGGGGCTGCGCACGGCCGGGGGTGGGGGGACCACGCAGTCGGGGGAGGGGAGCACGTGGCTCTTCTCCTTCTGTTGTCAGAAGCCCCTTTCTGGACTCCGTCCTCACTTCTCTGATGGGCTTTGTCCTGCGGACAGAGCGCGCCAGGCATGTCTCTGCGGGCGCGTCCAGTGGATCCAGAAGCCCGTTCACTGTCGTGGCCGCATCTGGGTCGAGGGTCACTGTCTCCAAGAAGGAGCCCACGATCTGTGTGTCTCCACCGCTCGCGGCGGCTCCTGGATGTGCTGTGTGTTTCCGTGGCCACTCCAGGTGCTGGGCGCCGATCTCCAAAGTGGGGCCCCCAGCGAGCGAGAGGGCAGCCTGGCCCGAGAACTCGCTCCTCGCTTCCGGTCCTGCCCTTTCCTGTCCCGCGTGCACCCAGGACTTCCTCTCCGCGTCGTGCACCTGAGGCCGCGCAGACTCCACCCGGAGTGTCTGGGGCACGACCTCTGAGCCCCTCGACGAGCCAGCACCTACAAAGTGCCCCCAAACCTGCCAGCCTGGTGTGAAATCAGGGCTGGTGGGAACGCTTGCCGCCGCCTCCGGGATTCCGAGTCCTCGGCGCTGGGCGTCACTTACAAACCCCCTGCTCCCGGGCACCCCTTTCCCGTGTCCTCCAGGCCCCCGTCCTCCGTGGCCCAGAGCACCCTCCACCTCTGTGGTGTGGCTTCCCATTCGACACGGGCCTGACTTCCAACCTAGAAGGTCAGCTTGGGCCACGTGCCTGCTCTTTGGAGCATCCGTGCTCCTCCCTCCTGATGGCTCTCGCTGGAGCGGCCGCACTCTGCGCGTGCGTCAGGCGCCGGCCCCGGGAGGAGCGTCTGCAGGCCACTGTCCCGGCCCCGCTGCCGGGTGATCGTGGGCCGCGGGAGGAGGAGATGACCGAGGTGGCGAACACCGACCGCATGTCCGTTGTCCCCACGGGGCCAGAGGGCCCTGGCGGTGCCCGCACTCACTTCTCTCCCTGTCTCTTTCTCTCCCCAGTCCTGCCAAGCTGACCTGGTGAAGGACAGCGGCCACAAGTACTTCCTGTCGGTCTTGGCGGACCCGTACATGCCGGTAAGACCCCCGCCCCCGGGACGCCCTCGGGGTCCACGCCGTCTGTCGCGCTCATGCCCTGGGGTGCCTGTGGCGGGGCTGCTCCCCGCGGGTGTGGGCGGGCAGCGTGCCCCTGAGGTCAAGGCCGCTCCGGGTGTGCGTTCAGGGCGTCCATCCCCGGCATGTGAGCACAGCGGGGGCCGCCGTCACCCTGTCGGTCGAGTTAGAGTTAAGGAGTGCTTGCATGCCTCTGATGCGGCAGCTGGTGTGCCTCGTGAAGGTTCTGGAACACGACGAGATGCAGACGTGCCTTATGACTCAGGAAGGAAGGAGGGGAGGGGAGGAGAGCGTGGACGTTGAAGCTTCACCTTAGTTTATTCTGTGAAACGCTTAACAGTAGTAATATGCGCGCAGCCAACGCGGCCCGGCCCGATTTCTGGGCTCCGTCCCCGAGCCCCTGGCACAGCAGAGAGAACAGGAGATACCCGAGTCCCCTCCCCCCCAGCTGATCTCACGGCGTCTCGAGAGCAAGCACGCATCCTCACAGCTTTTCCAAGCTAAATGCGGGTTCCCGGAGGAACCCCAGGAGTCGGTAACAGCTGGATTATTACATAACAGCCTGCGGGTCTCAACTCAAGCGTGGTAACTAAGCATCATCCTCGCTGGTGCAAGTGGACACTTTACGTGAGGTCTGGAAACGGCTGCGCCCCGCCTGTCGGGTGAGAACCCAGCCAGCCCGATGGACGAGGACACCAAAGCGGTGACCGTGGCCGAGCGGTGAGCCAGGCCGGCACCCGTGGGCCCCGCTTCCACTGCAGACCGCTGACAGTGAACCCAGAGCAAGATTCGCAGGAGAGAACATCGTCACGATGCCAAAACCTGAAGCCAGAGGTCTGAGGCGAGCCCCGCAGGAGGGGCGCTGACCCCGAGGTTCCCTGTGCGCACGGACCCTCGTCCGCACCAGGGCGGGGCCGGGCGGCGGCGGCACAGGCAGGGACAGCCGTGGAGCAGGCGTGCTCGAGCTCCCCCACCCCACCTGTGCGAAGGCTCGGAAGGGGGCTCCCCTTTGTCTCTCCACGTCCGAGCCGAGGTCTCTGGGGCCCTGGAAGAAGCGAAGGCAAGACCCCACAGGGCCCTTGCACGGCCCGGAGCCCACGAGACTTGGGCCAGAAGCAGAAGCCGGCTCCCGACCCGCAGGATGGAGCCCCGCGTGGAGTCAGCAAACAGGAAATTAGCAGCCAAGAACCGAAGGTAATAGAGTTCTCTGGAAAAGACTGTAAAATTCATAAGGGTAAGTATGTTTCCAGCGATTCATCGAAACAGTTTGTTTCTTTAATTATATCCAGAAATACACCCGTGGGTTATGTCGTCAGAAGTACTTTTGTGTCTAAGAAAATAATCTATTTCTCCCTTTTTACTCATCCTCAAAAAGGAGCGACCAGATTCTTTTAATAAATAGGCAGGTTTGGGGACTGTAACAGGACGGACGCTGCCGTCCAGAGCAGTGAGTGAACCGAACAGAGAGCAGCACCGTGAGCGAGAGACTCGTGGAGAAAGGCCTGGAGTGAAGCAGGTTCGGAGTGTGAGGGCCAGGCCTGCGGGGGGTCTCGCTGCCGCCAGCCTGAGGCCGCAGGCACCCCCGGGACATGGGGAGAAGCAGGATGTGAACAGGTCACGGCTGAGAATTTTCCCGATTTGAAGAAAGAAATGAGGGGCGCCTGGATGGCTCAGTCAGTTAAGCATCCGGCTTCGGCTCAGGTCAAGATCTCACAGTTCGTGGGTTCGAACCCTGCGTCGGGCTCTGTGCTGGCAGCTCAGAGCCTGGAGCCTGCTTCAGATTCTGTGTCTCCCTCTCTCTCTGACCCACCCCTGCTCATGCTGTCTCTCTGTCTCTCAAAAAAAAAAAAATTTGAAGAAAGGAATGAGTTCTCAGCGAGAGTACTGAATCTGGAGAAGACTAAGTGAAAACAAATCCACACGAAGACTCAACCGAACAGAGGCAGAAAATGTCAAAGGCAAAAGGGGAAAATCTTAAAAGTAACTGGCACGAGAGGGGCCTCTGCTCAGGGGCGGATAGAGCCGGCAGGTGACAGGCACGGCCGCTGGGGGAAGGGACTGCCACCCAGAACCCCCGCCACCTCGCGCACCATCCAGGACATGGGCAGAGCCAGCACGTGGCCACCGGCGCACAGCTGACCGCATTCGGACGCCCCGCGAAGGGCTGACGGAGCCCAGGCCTCCGGAGGAGCCGGACCCGCGGGGACGCAGGCAGCAGCGCGGGCCTGAGGAGCGGGCGAGCCGCGGCCATCGACGCGAGCACTGGCTGTGAACACGGCCGCAGTTGTCATGAGTTCGAGGGGTTGAGAGCGGAGGAGGAACGTTGGAATCTGCAGCCTCGACTGGTCCACGGGCGAGAGCCCGGAAGACGCACCTCAGACCGCTCTGGGCGTTAGAACACCAGGCGCCGCGACACCGTTACGGCTCCCCAGTGGGCAGACGTGGCAGACGCACGGCGGAGACTGACCCACGTGACCGAAGACCAGAAAGAAGGAAGCCGGGAGCCGAGTCCGGATGCTGGAGTCGGGCGCTTTCGGCCGCACACCGGGCAGGGGCGGGCGGTGCGCCTCCACGGGCTCGGACAGGGTGCGGGGCGAGCGAGACGGGCTTGTGCGGGTGCAGGGCCTGTCCCGCCCCGTCCTGTCCCTGTCGGGGAACAGCCGTGCCCTGAGAGGCCGGCCCAGAGCCCTCAGAGCCTGTCCCCGAGGACTCGGGTCCGGAACGGAGGGCCCTGCTGTGCCTGGGGAGTGACGGGTGTCCACCCGGGGACAGCACACCCAGGCCGGCTGGTGTTTTCCAGGCTGAGCACCGGACCATGACGGCTTTCATCCTCGCTGTGATCGTGAACAGCTACAACACGGGACAGGTGAGCATCACGGCCGCCCCGAGGGGCCCTGTGTGGGGGCAGGGTGCTCAGCGGGTCCCCTCGGAAGGTCACGGGCCCTCCTGTCACCAGCCTGCCGTCTGCCGGGCACGCTGAGAGTGGTGGGTTTGGAGTGAGGAAAACCGGGCAAATTTGCAGTTCGAGAGCATCCCCGAGAAATGGGTCTGTGACCGCAGCTGGCCCCCACCACCACCACCCCCTGCCCCCCGAGCTGCAGGTGACCTCGGGTCTGTGACCGCAGCCGGCCCCCACCACCACCCCGGGCTGCAGGTGACCTCGAGTCTATGTCTGCAACCGGCCCCTCTCCCCCCGTCCCCCCGGGCCGTGGGTGACCTCGGGTCTGTGACCACAGCTGCCCCCCCCCCGGGCCGCGGGTGACCTCGGGTGCTATGTGTCTCCTTGCAGGAGGCCTGCCTGCAGGGAAACTTGATCGCCATCTGCCTGGAGCAGCTCAATGACCCCCACCCGCTGCTGCGCCAGTGGGTGGCCATCTGCCTGGGGCGCATCTGGCAGAACTTCGACTCGGCCAGGTGGTGCGGCGTGAGGGACAGCGCACACGAGAAGCTCTACAGCCTGCTCTCCGACCCCATCCCTGAGGTGAGCCCGGGCCAGGGGCCGGCGGGGGCCAGGCCGCAGCCGCCCTCCGTGGCGTGACCGTGACCTCGTCCTCCAGGTGCGCTGCGCGGCGGTCTTCGCCCTCGGCACATTTGTGGGCAACTCTGCGGAGAGGACCGACCACTCGACCACCATCGACCACAACGTGGCCATGATGCTGGCCCAGCTCATCAACGACGGGAGCCCCGTGGTCCGCAAGGTGCGTGGCCCCCCCGGGTCCCCAGGCGGCGGAGCGTCTCTCGACCGGGGTCCCGCGGCGCCTGGGATCAGAGCCCGTGGCCTTGGCCGCAGCCGCGAGCCCTCAGTTCCCAGGGCCACGCGCCCTCTAGAGAGCAGACCTTTAAACGTTGGCGTAACCCTCTGCCAAGTGCGTTTCTGCCCCAGATACACGTGTGTGTGCAGGGCCGCAGAGGCGGCCCCGGAGCTCTCTGGGGCAGGTCAGGGTGGCGCCCACCCCAGCTCGTCCGGGCGGAGGAGTCGGGAAGGCTTCTGTGGGTGGGAGCTCGCCCCGGGGACCCTGCACCGTCCGCAGAGTGCTGACCGCCGGCAGCCTGTCTGCTGGGCCAGAGCCACGCGGCGGCACCGCCGGGAGCGCGGACCCAGCCTGCTGGTCTGGGAGACCCAGCGCCCGGGCCCCGCGGGTCTGGAGCCCAGCTCTGGGAGCTCGCCTGCCCCTCACCACTCCTCGGGCTCGCCGCTGCCCTGCCCCAGTTTGCGGCCAAGAAGAGAAGCGGGGGTGTGGTGGGGTTTTCACAAAGTCATGGGTGCTCAGTATGGAAAAGATCACACACATTGACTCTGTGGTGACAGGGTCCTCTCCAGGACGAGGCGACCTGAGGGCGGGGGGCAGGCTCGTGCGGCGGGCTCACCTGATACATGAATCCAAGTCAGTGGATTCACATCATTCTCCGAAATCCCTGTGGACGCGAACTTGTCCGTGCAGTATAAACCCCAGGGTGCCCAGCCGGCCAGCTGCCCCCCTTAGGGCCAGGCGAGGGGTGTGGGTGTCACCGCCCAGCCACATCCTCACGCCTAGCTTCCCCGCCACCATCCGCCTTCATAGCTTCAGTTTTGTGTCTGTAATGAGAGACCACAGAGCAGCAGTGCGAGGCGTCCCCCTCCCTTCCCTGCGCGTCTGACCCAGCGACACCGAAGGAGCTGGCAGAGGCTGGCAGGTCCCCGGCGGGCGTGACGGGGCCAAGCTGCCCGACCAGCCAGCAGGGTGTTCACGTCGGAGCAGGCGCCCTCTGCTTGCACAGTTACAGGGCCAAGCCCGACCCTCCGAGCCACAAGGTGGCAGCCAGTAATGTGCTGTTGGAAACACGGGGGCGGCAGCCCTCGGGGGAGGAAACGAGGTGGCAGCCAGGACACAGAGGCCATGCGGGGGGGAACCCCCCAGGAAGACGCGTGGTCCAGCCTTCCACACGACCAGAGGAGAGAGTTAGCGGGTTCGCCGGGGACAGTACGTGAGCCCGGGCACGACGCCCCTGAGCCCTTAACCACGGGATAGAGGGGACAGCGTGTCTGAAGGGAAAGGCTTCCTGCTGTGTGCTGCACGGGGTCACCAGCCCTCGCTGATCCGGCACGGAACCAAACCAGGCTGCCCAGCACTTGCACTTGGCGGGGGTGGGGAGGGGGTGCTGGAGACTAGCAGACGCGGGTGTGACAGCAGGCAGCGGTTGTGCCCTGCGGGAGAAGGCAGAGCGGGCCTGGAGGGGAGCCCTGGGTGAAGGCGGGGCGCTCGGGGAGGCATCCGGGCGGGAAGCCTGAAGGAATCGCGGGGTGATCTGGGGACACTCAGACAGTGTCAGGTGCGCAGGACCAGACCAGGAGTGCCGGCTCCTTCACGGGTCTGTGCTAGGTCGTGGGAGGTGGGCACGAGGGGCGGGGCATGGCCAGGACCCAGGCGGGCAAGGCCTTGTTTCGTCGTGCGTGTGAGCAGAGGCTGGTGGTCGGGAGGAAAGCGGGCCTGAGCGACGCCGCTGGCCAGAGATGCCAGGCCGCGGGTCCCCGCGTGCAGGCGTGCCGTGGGGAGCTGCTTCCGCGAGCTGAGAGCACGGCTGGCCCGCATGCCCCGGCCAGAACCGCCCATGCATCTGTGTTCTGTGGTCAGAGGCGCCCCAGGAGCCCGTGGCCAGCACGTGTCTGCCACCCCGGCAGGGTATGCATGATCCAGGACCACCGGGCAGGGGCCACCAGCTCGGTGTTTAGCCTTCGATGGCTTTCCCCGCGTCCCGGGATGCGGGCGGGAGCTCCTGTCCCAGGGCCGGCCTGAGCTTTTCTCGCCAGACATCAGAGCAGAGGGGCGAGTCTGCAGAGGACACGGGCTGTGTGTTTGCGGGGGGAGGCGTGTCGGCGGTGGGCGTGAGCAGGCCTGCGGGGGGCTCGGTGCGCTCAGACGCGGGCAGATGGGGTGGGAGGTGGGTCGGGGATCCGCAGTTCCGTGGGCACGACCCGAGGAGTCCCTAGTGGGAGCTGACTGGGCAGGGGTGCCAGCGCACTGCGGGCACGCGCCATTCGGGGTCACGGGAGCACGCGGCCGAGGTGCTTGGCCCGCACCGGAGAGGCCAGCTGGGACTCGAAGAGAGGGGGGGCACGGGTGTGGGTTTGGAGCCGTGCAGACACGACAGGAGGAAGCGGAAGGCTGTGCGCTCCAGCGGGAGAGGGAGCACGGGAGTGAGGAGGGGGCAGCTGCCAAGGTCCCGGGCCACGTGGAGCTGGGCACCTGGGCAGAACGTCCCCAGCATGGGGCCGCGGGGACCCCCATGCCAGCTCATTTCCTCAGGCAGTTGGGCCTAAGGACCGTGGAGAATTTCCCTGCCTTTCGGGGACCGGACATGGACTTCTCTTTGCAAGGTTTACGTTTAATGAGGAGCGTGCTCTGGCTCGTCGGAGGTGCCTGCTTCAGCGCGCCGGGATTCCAGCGGCCCAGCAGCGGCGGCTCCAGTCCACACGGCCCTCAGCCCGGGGCCGGGGGCCCGTCCGCCTTTCCCCTGCGTCCTGGGGACGCCTGCGCCGTACCCACAGCCGCATCTCAAGACCCCGCCCACACTGCCCGTCCAGGGGCGCCCGCTCCCCCTGGACCCGCCCGAGCGCGTCCCCGGAAGGGCCCGTCCCTGTGGCCAACACCGAGTGCAGCTTGTTTTCACCTTCCTTCTTTCCCTGGTGCCTTGAGCGCTCGATGTGAACTCTCGGCCTCACTGCTGCTCCGCAGTCCCCTGCCCGCCGCCAGTAAGCCTGCTTGTCCTTGTCCCTCTCGGCAGGAACTGGTGGTGGCTCTGAGTCATCTTGTCGTGCAGTACGAAAGCAATTTCTGCACCGTGGCCTTGCAGTTCATGGAGGAGGAGAAGAACTACCCCTTGCCGTCTCCGGCGACCACAGGTACGGCGGCGAGGCGGTGAGCCCGAGCGGCCCGCCCGCCGGGGGCCCCGGGCCGGGACCGTGGCAGGGCCCCGCCGCTCCCGCCGTCCCAGGCATTAGCAGAATAGAAAGGGCAGCTGGGGGGGCCACGGGGACCCTCTGACTCCCCTTCCTGTATACCGTTGTCGGAAATCAAGTTCATGGAAGTCTTGAAGGAGAGCGAGGCGTGGGCAGTGGGGGCCCGGGGAGAAGCACGCCGCCCCCTCCCGGGATGAGCTGTCACCGGCTTCCTGCTGAGTGACTCACGCCAGGCAGCTCCTGTTCCCCCATTTGTCCTTTTTGCTGGATTTCTGCTTCATCGTGTCGGGCTGCCCCCCAGAGCGCAGACTTTTCTGCAGGAAAGCGGGCTCGTGATCAATAACAGAGCGTTACCGCTTTTAGAGCATCAGGAAGGGAAATGACAATGAGCTTGCCCGTTGGAAACAGCTGGTGCGCCGGAGGAGGGCCCAGAGGCCTCGGGGGTCCTGCCGTCGTCGCCCCCAGGGCAGCGGCCACAGGCACCTGCTGCTCCCCTCAGGGCGGCCCCGGGCCCGGTCCTGCCCTGCGTGTTTGGTGCTGCCTCTGGTGACCTCCCCCCGCCCCCCAGCGTCCAGCCGACTCTAACGTGTGTCAGAGACTCACTGGGGGGAGGGGTCCTGCCGGTGGCCTCCGTGCTGGCTCTGTCACCTGCCGCTGTGGCCACCGGCCAGGGGGTGCGCTGTGCCCCGAAGCCCACCCTTGACCCTTTTTTCTTCTTTCTGCCAGAGGGGGGCAGTCTGACCCCAGTGCGGGACAGCCCGTGCACCCCCAGACTCCGCTCCGTGAGCTCCTATGGGAACATCCGCGCCGTCACCACCGCCAGAAACCTGAACAAGTCTTTGCAGAACCTGAGCCTGACGGAAGAGAGTGAGACGCTGGGCTGGGCCTGGGCTGGGGCGGGAGTGGGGGTGGGTTTCTGAAGCTTTACCTGCACAGGCGCCCCGTCTCGTTCTGAGCCAGGAGCCCGCCGTCCCTTTTGCTTGTGACGAGGGGTGCTCGCCCCAGCGGGCCCCGCACGCGCATAGGCGGCCGGGCACAGGTGCCCCCGAGGCCCACGTGCCCCGGCGGCGGGGAGCCCAGGCCTCGCTGGGGCGCGGCTGGAGGAGCCGGGGTTTGGGCAGTGGGGGCCCTGGCGCCCCGGAGCCCGGGCTGACCTGCGCCCCGCCCCGCCGGCCAGCGGGCAGCTCGGTGGCCTTCTCCCCCGGGAACCTGAGCACCAGCAGCAGCGCCAGCAGCACCCTGGGCAGCCCCGAGAACGAGGAGTACATCCTGTCCTTCGAGACCATCGACAAGATGCGCCGCGTCAGCTCCTACTCCGCCCTCAACTCCCTCATCGGTGAGTGCGCCCCCGGCCCCCCTGCGCGGCGCCCGGCCCTCACCCGGTGCCCGGACGCCGGGGCCATCGTGGCCAGAGGGCAAGTGTTAACCGGGGTGTGGAGGTGCGCGGCGTGTGCCCGGGCAGCCGGGAGTTTCCGTCACTTCGGCTGTGCTCTGACGGTGCTGACAGGCCATTCCAGGCTCTGTGTGGGGAGGCTGCCGGAACCTTCCACCCGCCGCCACGCCCAGTACCGGGGCCCAGTGGCTGTCCGCGCACTGATTTTGCCCCGGGAGACACCTTGTGTGTGTGTCGCGGCCAGGGCTGAGCAGGGGTGGCCACACCTCCAACAGGTGGGTGACGTCCCCCCCCCAGAGAAGGCTCCTCCCTCCTCACGGGGTGGCGGCATCCACCACGTTTCCTCCCGGGCGACTGTCCGTCTCCGGGTCGCTGGCGGCGAGGGCCGGACCCCCTCGCCCTCCGTTGCCGCAGTGCCCAGGATGGTTCCCAGGCCTCAGCTGGAGTTCACTCCACGTCGAGAAATGCTTTACACGCGGAGACTTGGGGACACGGACAAACACCCTCCACGCGTGTCACTCCCGACTTAAGGAATCAGAGGTAGAGCCGAGGCCCCAGAGCCCGTCCACCTGTGTCTGGGCTGTGAACCCCCAAAGCGCTCACGGCGCCCCGTCCAGGCTCCCGCCTGCGTGTGGCCCGTGGCCCGTGTCCTCACGGGGCGGCTCCTGCCCACTCTGCGCCGCTCCCCGGCCTCCCTCGGAGGCGCCTGCCCCTGCGTCCCGTCTCCAGCCGCGGCGCGAGGACTCCCGCTGCCTCTCCCCGCGTCAGCTCTGCGCAGCGTGTCTCCCTGAGGTGTCGTTCCAGTCACAAGGGCTCGTCTCTCAGTGACTTTGTCGCCCGTGCCGGCTCCGCGGGAGCGCCCCTCTGTACTCCTGCTGCTGCTCGTCTGCTTTTGCTCCTTTCCGTGTTTGACCCTACGAGACGTTTGCTGATTTCTCGAGTGTGTTTACATTCCAACTTGGGCTTTGTTGGCGTTTTCGTTATTGTATCTTTATGTTTTGTTCCAGTAACTTTGTGTCTTTATTCCTCTCTCTTTTCTTTAGCTTTACTGCATTGTTAGTTTTTGTTTCTGGAGCTGAGGGTAGAAATAGCCCGCGGGCTGCCGGGTTTCCTGCTTTCTGGCGTCGCCGGCACACACGCCCATGACTTCCTGTCTGGCCCTCATCGGCCCCACGGGGCCGGGGCTGCTCCAGTCAGCGTTGGCGCGAGGTCCTCGCGTACTTCCGTGGCGAGCCCGGTGCCCTCACACTTACACCGTCCCCGCCATCTGGAAGGCGGGGGCCGGGGCTCCTGGGTGGCCGCCTGAGTCCATCCTCCTAGAACAAGACTCAGGGCGTTGGCCGTAATCCCTGCAGGTCCAGTCCACGTGGCGTCCCGTCGGGGCCCAGATGTGGCCATCCCACCCCCCAGGCCTGCAGGAGCCAGAGAGGGATCTTTCTAGCCAAACATACCCACCCACCTCCAAGAACTTGGCCCAGAAATCCCAGCTTCGGTGGTCCATCTGACCGAAACGACACGGCTGATGCGTGCGTCTGGCATGTGCCCAGAAGGCGCGGGGTTGGCGCGCAGCGTGAATGCAGGTGCTGCTGATTCACCAACAAGAGCGTGCTGGGTGCCCCTTGCGGGCTGCTCGTTGTGACCGAGGACATGGTCTTCAGGAGAATTGACGTCGTGCGTGGTGGCCACGTGCCCGGGCGCGCCCCACAGGCGACCTTTAAAACCTGGGTCTGCGTGAATCTTGGTGTCTCTGTGTATGAATCCACGATGAGAGAACGCGAGGCCATGGGGAAGGCGTAGAGGCAGGGACCCGCGCCGCTCCCGAGAGCGCACCTGGCCCACCAGCTGGGGAGCCCGGCCACCGCGCCCTCCCGCCGCCGCCGCGTCTCTGCCCAAGACCAGAGAGTGTCTGCTTCCGGCTTTCCGGTGGCGCAGAAGTAGCCTCACGTGTCCAGTGAGCAAACGAGTCTGGCCACGTTCTAATAAAACGTTACTCGCGGGGGCACCTGGGTGGCTCCGTCGGGTGAGTGTCTGACTCCTGATTTTGACCCAGGTCACAGCCCCAGGGCCCTGGGACCCAGCCCTGCATTGGGCTCTGCGCCGAGCACGGAGCCTGCCTGGGGTCCTCTCTCCCTCCCCGTCGGCCCCTCCCCGACATGTGCACAGTCTCTGTCCAAGAAGAAGATAAGTTTAAAATTTTTAAAAATTTTTTTAAACTTTACCAGCTGAAATTCAACTTTCATGAAGTAGTCACATCATTGAAACACTAATTTTCTTTTGATTTTTTTTTTCTTCAACTAACTGAAACGTATAAGCCATTCTTCGTTGGCAAGCCCCACCAAAACAAGCGGCCGGCTGGATGGTCAGGCCGTCGTGGGCCGCAGGAGCCCAGGTGCCCGGCACCGCCCTCCTGCCCCTGCGGAGTCCGGCGACGTGCCCGGGAGGTCAGCAGCGGGGTCTTTCCCGCTCCCTCCCAGGACATGGAGGTTCCTTCATTCAACAGGGTTTCTAGGTGCGGGCGCCGGGCGGGCCCCGCTTGTGTCCTCAGGGTGCCAGCTCCCATGCGGGGCCCGCCAGCAGTGTGCAGGGCTGCGGCCGCTTCCCCGGGCGGGTGCGGACTTGGTGCCGTGCACCCGAGGCTGGCCTCCCGCCTGGACGCGGGCTGGGCTCTGGCGACGGAAGGGGTGAAGAACGGCATTTCCTCAGAGACCGGTACCTCCCGCCTCCACCCTACCTCCCGTCTGTCTCCCAGGAGCCCGCAGCCACGTCACCCTCCCTCCCTGCTCACAAAGTCTGACTCCGGGAGAAAGCCGAGCGTTATCTGTGTATCGGTCGATCTTCGGGAACTTGAGAGCCGAGGAGCCGGCTCACGCATATTGCATGAGCTCACACCGTCCGCGCGCCCGTCCTCCAGATGCGTCAGCGGCCGAGTCACCTGCTCGTGGCTCTCGCCCGCGTAAAGCCGATTTTTTCTTCGTTTCAATCGGAGGACGGCGGTCCCTCTAGCCTCTCACTGAATGTTGCAGAGAGGTTTTCAAAACCATGGCAACCTGGGACGTCCCTCTGTTCCCACCTGTTCTCGCAACACCAGCCCCTCGGGTCCCCTCCCTCCCCCCACCCCGCCCGGTGGTCTCGCCCGCTGTGCAGCGCGTCTGCTGCCCCCCGCTGGAAGGAGCCCACCCTGCCTGGACCTCCTGCACCTGAACCCGGCCAGCCCAACATTTGTGAGGCCGCGCCAGGACCCAGCCCCCGCCTCCCCTCTCCTCTGCAAGCCCACGTGCCTCTGGCTCACCGGCCATCTGCCTGACTCCCACGTGGGTCCCCGTCGGCCCCCTCCCCGCAGGCCCGGCTCCCGCATGCCAGGACCCCCTCAGATCTGGCCAGCACGTCCACAGGCCGCCAGCCGGCCTTGCCCAGTGGCGGCTTCCCACAGAAGCCTCTGTGAGCCCCGGCCTTGCCGCCAGCTCCCTGCTCGAAGCCGTCCTCCCACAGAGGCCCCTCTGCATCGTCAGCCCCTCCCGCCGCACCCGCGCCCGCCCCCCTGCCTGGGCTGGACGCAGGCCCCTGAGCGAGGCCTGGACGACCTCTCTGCCTTCCCTGCCATTTCTGCGTGGCCCTCCTGCCGTCCACACTCTGCCTCCGTGGGGTGGGGGTTCCTGACCCACCGGGCCTGAAGTCAGCATCATCATTGCTCAGTTTCCTGCTCCCGTGTGCTCGTCAGGCTGGCCTGCCCTCCAGCCCCCTCCCGCCCTGAGCCCCACCCCATCCGAGCACCCAGAGGTGGGAGTGGGAAGGGTCGAGAGAGACAGCCGGTGCCCTGAGCTTCACCCACTCCGGCCACTTGAGTCGGTCCCGCTGCCAAGCTGAGCGCGGCCCCTGGGGGTCAGGACCACTGCCCTCAGGGGACGGAGAGAAGGCACAGGCGAGGCCCATGTCACCGGAGGAGGAGGCCCCTCGGGCAGAGCTGCCTTCCCCCCAGGGCCTAGGAGCAGCCGCGCGGTCGGGCCAAGAGAGAGCGGGTGGAGGAGGAGGAGCCAGGTTGTTGCCAGAGGCGCCTCGCATGACCCCAGGGAGGGCTCGCAGCCCATTCGTTTGATTTCGGAGCTCCTGGAAACCTCGGCGAGAAAGAGACCGGTGCTGTTCTTTCCTTGCCGTCCCATCAGCTATTTTATGGCCAAAACCCCTGATTAAAGGCCCTCGTTAAGCGCGTCACAAAGGGGCGAGTTCAGCGGCCCCGGTCTTGGGCGCCGGTTCCTGCGCCGACCACGTCAGCCTGGGGGCATCAGCGTGAGCGCCCCCCGAGACCCGGCTTCGCCCCGGGCTGCCCTCCGGGGCCTTCTGGGATCCAGAGCCGGCCGGGAGCTCCGAGCAAATTTCCTTACATCTTATGCTATTTAGAAAGTTGTGGCCATTGCTCTGAAAAACAAATATAAAGCCGTTAGTTACGATCCTTTATTGCTTTTCGTCTAGACGTGGAAATAGGTTTGAGCTCATGAGGAGGGAGCTGGGCGGGCGCCAGGCGCGGCGCCCTCTCTGAGCCGCCTCCCGGGCCCCGGAGCTGCACCGGGGAGGAGAGTGACGCGGCCTTCTCTGTCCCAGTGTCAAGGTTTTTACCAGCAAATAGCGACCCGGGCACTGTGGCCAAACACCGTGGCAGAAATTTGAACTTCTTTATTCTCTACTGAATCACAAACGGGTTGTATCAGAGTCAGAATCTTCCGCAAGAAGATCCCCCCACAACGGGATGAAAAATCAGAATTGTATGAGGTGACCGACAGTGGCGGCTACCACGCTCCACGTTTCCTCCCTGCACAGCGCGACCCCTTCGCCGGTGCCAGCCGGGCGCAGCCCAGAACCGCAGCGAGCCCCAGGCCCCCAGGGACCCGCACCGCGGGCCGCAGAGCTCGCACGTCTGTTGGACGGAGGGACCCGCCTCCTCTCCTGGGCGGCACAGCGGCGCCTTCTGCATCCAGACCCGAGAGAGGCCCCCGTGGCCAGCCTGCAGGTGTGAAGAGGAGCCGCCCCCGCCTCCAGATGCCAGGCGTGGGCGCGGCGTGGGACCCTGTGCCTCATCCAGGCGGCCTTTGATTCCAGTGGTTGGGTGCAGGGGCGCCCGGGGGCTCAGTCAGCCAAGCCTCCCACTCTTGATTTTGGCTCAGGTCATGATCTCACAGTTGTGGGTTCAATCCCCACGTCAGGCTCTGTGTCTCTCTCTGCCCCTCCCCTGCTCGTTCCCTGTCTCCTTCTCTCTCTCTGTCTCTCACTCTCTCTCTCAAAGTTAAGTAAACGTTAAAAAAAGAAACTTGAATTTGGGGGCAGCCCGTTCTGTGATGGAGGAACACCGTCCTCCGGCAGCATCCGGGAGATTTGAGGTCCTTCCCAGCACGGGAGGGGCTGCCCCGGGTGCTGGCCGGGCAGGGGCCCGGGGGTCTCAGCACATCCATGGGAGCAGGACCCGCGCCGTGCCCGGCCCCCAGGTCCACCCAGCACCAAGCACAGGGGTGGTGTCCACACCTGTGCTCCTCCTCCCGGCCCCACCTCGCACGCCCCCTCTCCAGAGGCTGCCTCTCTCCTTCCCTGCCTGGGGCCGACGCCTCTCCTCCCCACGCCCCACCCCGCCCCGCCCCCGGGGGCTGTGCACAGCCCACTGTCCTCGCTGGTTTGCAGCCTGTGTCTCAGGCTCGCTGCTTCTGCAAATGCTTCGTGTGTGCCCATCACCTGCGTGCGCGTCCGTTGTTTGCTGACTTCCCTCCAGGAAGGCTTTTGCCAGGACAGTGGTCCTCCCCCCCTCCAAAGCCCGCCATGCCGCATCCACAGACGCTTCCGGGCTCCCCTCCCGGCCCCACCCCTGGCGGGAGGGATCATGTGCCCGTTAGTGGAGCTGCCACAGCAGCGCGGTGTGGTGCCCGCGGCGTCGGCCCAAGCGTCGGGCGTGCCTTTGAATCCTTCATCCTTTGGGCACTCGGCCTCGCTGGCCGTCTGTAGTGCCCGGGGTGGTGCCCGCGGCAGAGACAATAAGGTCGGGGAGGCCGAGCGGACCGCTGGGCGGGGCCATCCGTGACATTTTTTCCTCCATGTCTGAGACGCACCGCGTCCCCGCTGACATCCTGCCACCTCCGCCGTGGGGTCCAGACATGAGACAGGACCTTAGGTGCGGCGGCTGCCTGGGGAGGGCCTGGAGGGCTCAGGTCACATCACACACACCCTTCGTGACTTCCTGGAGCTCAGGACAGGGCCGCGTGGTGTGGGGACAGAAGACCCGGCGCACCGAGGCGGAGAGCACGTCCTGAACGCGCTCTCCCACCCACGGGCTCGGCTCCCCGGGGCCGGGACGGCTCCTAGAGACCCAGGTGTGAGCCCGAACGGCCCTCGGGGGCTCGGTGGGGCTGCCCGTCAGCCGGGGCTTTCCGGACTCACTTTCCCTCCTAGGAAGGTCCAGCCTCAGAAAAAGTTCCTGCCATCAAACCTGGTTACCGGCTGGGACCCCGGAACGTCTGGGCCCTTGGCCACATGACCACGCTTGAGGCTCCCGTGGCCCCAGCTCTAGACCTGCCTGTTCTGGCACCTGCCGGGCCTCGGGGGCCCACTACGTGAACCGCGCGGCTCTCCGTCACTGACACCTCCCCTGTCTCTTTCCCAGGAGTCTCCTTCAACAGTGTCTACACTCAGATTTGGAGGGTGCTGCTGCATCTGGCTGCGGACCCCTATCCAGATGTTTCCGACCTGGCCATGAAGGTGCTCAACAGCATCGCCTACAAGGTACGTGCGACGCGTCCCCAAAGCCCCGAGTCCCCGGTCCTCCATTACAACTTTCCCGCGGGGAACTCCGGGCGGTCAGGGACTTCGGACAAGCACCCCACCGTGGACCTGACCCTGCCTGCATGTAGCTTCGGCGGGGCACTGTCCTGCTCCCGCTCAGCGGTGTCAGGGCGCCGGGAAGCGAGGCTCAGGCTGCCGTTACCCCGTGGTCCTGCCCAGGCCCGTGTGGTCTGTTGCAGCGTCCCCTTCCATTCCTGGTGCCCTCGGTCGCACTCAGGGCCACTCGGGCTGACGGAAGCCCCACAGGACCAGCTCCTGGTTTTGTCCCTGTTTCTCGGTTGCTTTTTATTTTCCATTTTTTCGACGGCTCTTTACATCCTAGTTACCGTGTTCCTCCCGCGTGCCCCGCGTCCAGCTCGCGCTTCTGGCTCCAGTTTCTTAAGACGGAGCTGAGCTCATTGCCTTTGCCTGAAAGCCTGTGACGCCCAGAGGCGCCTCGAGGCCTGTCTTCGCTCTGAGGTGCGGGCCGCCTCCCACCGTGCCCAGCACAGCCTGGCCGGCCCTGTCCTCGGGTCCTCTGGCCGCTCCCCGCCCCCGTGGTCATTGTGGTTGCGATGAAACAGCCATTCAGCCTCTATGCATTTATTTCTTAGTGGCTTTTGTGTATTTAACCTTATCCAAAATCAACCTGAGTTATTTAAAAATACATTAACGCCTAATCTTGAAATTTCACGACTATAAACCCATCTCAGTAGAGCTCAGGCGTCAGATTCCTCTGCGGAACCTCTCACGCGCGCCTAAAGCGCAGAATCCGTGTCTCCGTGTCCTGTTGGGTCACGTGGAGGGGGCACAAGTGCGAGCCGGCAGCGTCCCTCAGCCCACTTGAGGGTGATTGGGCACCGTGTGTGTGATCACTCTGACCCGGCAAAGCCAGGCCACGGGCTCCAGCCACCGAAACACGGCCTCTCATGGATGCAGGACAGGATGGCGCTCAGGGAGCCTTAGACGCGGCACATGGCCTTCCGCCTGTTGTACTCATCATGACACACACACCCCAGCGTGCACACGGCGGGCACACCCAGGCAGAGGGGCAGAGCGGCTTCCTCTGGAGTCCGTGCTCCCTGAAGCCTTGTGCGGCGCAGCACAGCCTGTGTGTGAGTGTGTGTGTGTGTGTGCGCGCACTCCTCCGTACGTATGGACGTGGGGTGTGTCTGTGTGTAAATGTGTATGGGTGTGTGTGCACGTGTGTATTTTCAAGAGTAAATACCACTGAAGGGTTTGGAAGCATAAACATTAAGGAAATATTTTCTTGTCTTCAACTTAATTTTTAAAAACATCTTACTTTCTACTCTAGTAACTAATGAGGGGGTTGCATTTCAGTTCACGGCGAAATGGGCCTGTTTTTGATATTTAAGTCGGACACCAAGTTTTTATTCATCAGACTCAAAACAGCCTCATTACTCCGGAATCCCCCCCAGAGTTCTGTGTGCAGATATAGAAACCGCTGCCGGCGCAGGACCTCCCAGGGCTCAGGGCTGTGGCCCGATTTCAAGTATTTACGTCCCCTCTCGACACTGGCTTGGGGTTTGCGCTTTGCTGATAGTTTTTATTATGGAAAATTTCCAGCCGCAGAGAATACACAGACGAGCAGGGTGAGCTCAGCCACGGCGGTGGCCCCACAGCCCCGCTGGCGGCCACTCCTGCCAGCTGTGGTCTGGGGACAACGCAGAGAGGGACATTTCAGGTGACAGGTGTTCACGTGTCGCAGCCCCATGTAGCAACAAGCACTACTTTTAATATTTACGAGAACATCGATACGTACGTGACTCACCTAGAAAGACTCCCCCGGCGTCTGGACGCCCGAGGAGCCGGAGTGCCGGCCGACGCGTCTGCCGGGGCCACGGAGTTCAGAAGCCGGCGAGTGAGGTTCCAGGCCGACACCCTACTTAAAACCAGAGGCCTAAGTGACCAGGAAACAAAGCGAAGGCTGAGAGCCCCCAAAACCAAAGTCAAAACAGCACCCCAGAAACTGACCAAGGCCTGGCTCCGCGTTGATGACGTCCGTATCTTTTAAAGCCCTGTCGCCGTGCAGGGACTCTCTCCGCCCGGCTAGCGCCACTCAGAGCCCGGGGAGCTGCCGTGCCCGCCCCAAACCCGCCGTCACGCGGCGAGGGCGCAGAGAGTCCACGGCGGAGCACCTTTGCATCCGTCTCTCAGCGGGCTCCGCGGATGCGCGTGAAACATCCTGACTTCTCACTCGGTCAGAACGGCCTTCGCCTCCCAGAGGCGAGGCCCTCGGCCGGCACCCTCCCCTGCAGGCTCCGAGCTCAGCGCCTCCTCCTGGAAGACCCTCCGCTGCCCGCCCCCCGTCCCCCAGCGGTGCCTGTGCACCAGTGCTGGGTGCCCCCTCCTGGGCCGCCTGCCAGGCCGGGTGCAGAAACGGCCCCAGGAGAGTTGGTCCCCTGGGAGATCAGACTCTGGCTCGGGGATGGCTGCTGGGACTCTGCTCTGAGCACCGTGCCACCAGATCGAGGGTGGCCCTTGCGGCCCGTAGGCCCTGGTCTAGCGCCACCAGCCGTCAGCCCGCGACTCCCCGTCCCCCAGCAGGTCTGCAGAGTCCCTGTGGGCCCTGCCGTGGCAAGTAAACGCAGTCGTCCTGAGAGGCAGAGCGGAAACATCCGTGTCTCCTTCCCCGCTCCCTGTCCTCTCCACCCGCTGTAGCCGCTGCTCCCAGGTGCACAGATGCCCCCCACCCTTGGCCCTGCCGGCTTCGCTTCCTGGGGGCCCAGGACGGAGGGTTTCCCGATGGGCAGCGCCTCACTGTCCCATCGCTGGAGCAGATGCGCAGCACCCGGGGCTCAGCGCTCCGGAAGGCGCGTCCGTGTTGTTTGTCTAGGAAATGCAGCTTACAGAACTCTGCTTTCCTAGGGCAGTAGGATCGTGGGCCTGGAGAGGCGTCTTCTCAGTGACCCAGCTGCCAGCAGGCTCTGCGCATGCTTCACCCCAGAGCACCTGGGGCAGTCCTGGGAATCCGGACCCTCCGCATGCGGTTGACAGTGCCATTCCCGCGGCCGCGCACCGGGCTGGCATCCTAAACCCTGGCTCTGATCCCGCTGGGAGGTCCACTGTGCACGTCTCCCATGCTGCTCTACGGCACTTTTCTCAGCGCTGGGTCAGACGTCCTGCGCCCTTGTGGAGTGACGTGCCGCAGGGGAAGAGCCAGAGAGTACAGGGAGCGGCTCACTGCCCCCCGGGCTCCTGCTCCAGACGCCCCGTTAGCTGCACGGGGCAGGGGGCAAAGGCAGGCTCGTGCACGCGTGTGCGCCTGTGTGTGTCCTGCAAACCGTGGGTGAGTTTGCGTCGGGCCGAGAGAATACACCTGACCTGCGAACTCGGCTTGTAACAAAACAGCGTGTGCCGAGCTCCGGGGCGTGACCTGTGGCCAGGACCGTCCCCTCGCTGCTGCCCTTGCTCGCCCGGTCCCGCCGCCGCCTGTCAGGGAGGGCGCATCTGCCCATCCAGTGGTTTCAGAGCCGCGTCCCGGAGCAGAGAACACCACGGAGTCCTGTCCGAGAGGACCGGCCCAGTACGATGTGGGCGGGGGGGCTCACAGCAGGGCCCATCCTCAGTTCAGAGCCTAGAAAATGCTGCTGCCTCTCTGCTGACCCTCTCTGGCCGCATGCTCTGTGAAACGGTGGCCTCTCTGGCATCGGGCCCACCACCCTGCCCCACCCTGCTGCCCTGCGTCCCCATGCCAAGTCCACTGGCCCGCCTCTGCCCGCACTCACCCCTGCAGGCCCACCACTCGAGAGACCGGGGCCAGGCAGCGCTGGTGGAACAGATGGGAGCCGCTGGGCTATAGAAAGCTTCCTCGAAGCCTGAAGCCTGTGATCGCCAGTGTGAAAATTGCTGGCGTGCCCACCGCTCCGGGTTTCTAAAACGGACTTGGAAAGAGAGCCGTGTGGCAGCCGTGGGTGTGAAGGTTGTGGACGAGGGGCTGCGAATGCCTCGCCCCGGCTGCCCCGGGCCCAGCAGAGCGAACAGAGCCCGGTCAGTGGAGCCTCCCTGGGGGGCGGTGGGCAGCAGGCACGGCAGAGGCAGGGTCGAGGGCGCTCGGGGGACGTGTGGGAAGGTGGTGGTTCTGCTGAGGCTGCATTTCAGCCAGTTTTCTGTCTTCTGTCACCTCCCTCATCCCTGGACATCTGGAGGAGACTTGTGGAAGTTTGTAGCGTCTCTGCTCAGACCCTGTGCTCTCCCTAGACTACTCTGGGGGTCACTTGGCTCTCAGGTCTTGATGGGGGACAGGGAGCTGGCAGGTGCTTTAAATACAAAGCAAAGACAAGTTCACAAACAATATAATTGAACAATATAATTACATAATTTAAAAAGTTTTTTTAAGGGTTTTTAAAGTGTGATTATGGTTCGGTTTTCTTGCTGTTCTTATTTCAAAGTCGTGAATTATCAGGGAAGCATCAATATTCTGTAAGCCAACAGTTTTTTAGTTGTTTTGTTTTCTGCAGTTTTCTGGCTGCACGTAGGGAGTACCGCGTCCCGGCGGCTGAGGGCAAAGTCAGAACCCACGAGGGTCCCCTGAGCAGGGCTGCCCAGGACCGGCCCCCGTGGAGGTCAAGGTTCTGTTTCCCCGGGGGCAGCCCGCTCCGCGACCTAGCCTGGCGCCCGCCACACCCAGGCAGCAGCATCCGCCCCGGAGCTCTCTCCCGGGGGTGCCGGAGCCCGCAGGGCCCGCCCCAAACCCCCAGGGCGGGACGTCCGCGGAAGAGCTGGGTGGACGGTGGGCTTGCCGTCCGGCCAGCGGGGGCAGTCTGGTCTGCTCCCCGCCGCCCCCGCCCAGGCACCCCCAGCCGCCATCCGTTTCCCCATCGACACAAAGCCCCACTTCAGAATCCCACAGCAGAGCCGCTTCCCTCCTCAATGGCCGCCTCGAGCAGTGAGAATCCTCTGCAGTGAGCCATCAGCCATCTCCGCAGGGACACGGACAGCAGCCGCTGTCTTGTCTCCGCCACAAAGTGCCGCGTCCGAGGGGCAGAGGCGCGCACCTGCACGGCAGGACGGGGGGGGGCGGGGGGGGCCGGAGCCCGGCTCCCCATTGACGCGGGCACAGTCTCGTGGCCGCGTTTCAGACAGGGCCAGCCCTGGGGCCTCGACGGGCCCGGCAGACAACTTCTTGGAAAGTAGAAGAACATCGTTTTATCTGCAGGGTGAGGCTGGGGAGGAGCTTCCCCCGGCCGTCGCGCTGGTGTGCCCGCTCTCCTCGGCCAGGCGGCCTCCTGTGCCATCTGGACACCATCGGAGCAGCCACCACCCTGGGCTTCGGCCTCCGGCACGGAGGTCCCCGGAGCTCACACCCCCCACCTGCCCCTTTGCTCTCAGGCCACCGTGAACGCCCGGCCGCAGCGCATCCTCACCACGTCCTCGCTCACGCAGTCGGCGCCCGCCAGCCCCACCAACAAGGGCATCCACATCCACCAGGCGGGGTAAGTGCCCACGTCTGTGTCGTGCGGGCCCCTCCCTCACTGCCCTCCTCTGCACGAGGCCCAGCAGCGGACCCTGCCCGCCAGCCTCGCCTCTGCAGCCTCCCCTCACGGACAAGCCAGGCTCTGTATCCCGCGGCCGGCTGCGGGCAGGCGGCGCCCCTCTCACGTCCGTGTCCGCGGGCAGGAGGCGGCCAGCAGACGTGCCGCCCGGGGCTGCCCTCGCTCTCGGGGGCACCACGTCCAGAGCCTGCGGGCAGGGCCGCCACTGCAGCATTGGCAGCTGGTGTCAGGAGGCCCGTGTGTGTGCTGGGCGCGTGGCGATGCTTGGGCTCCTGGCCCAGGGCAGTGGGCAGTTCCCCAGGTGGGCAGGGTGAGGACAAGGTGCTATGCGTGTGGGTAAAACACAGCGTTTCCCCCAACGGCAGGGGCTCCCCCCCAGCGTCCAGCACCAGCAGCTCCAGCCTGACCAACGACGTGGCCAAGCAGCCGGTCGGCAGAGACCTGCCCGCGGGCCGCCCCGGCGCCGCCGGCCCTGCGGGGGTGCAGTACACGCCCCACTCCCAGCAGTTTCCCCGCACCCGGAAGATGTTCGACAAGGGCCCGGACCAGGTACGCGCGTGCGGCCGCTCCTGGGCCCAGGACGCGGGCACCCCCCGCCCCCCGCCCTCCGCCCCCAGCTGGGCCGCGCCGTGTGTGCCGGCGCAGCCCTGCCGTGTCACGGGCCCTTGCCCTTCTGGCACCTTCCACGTGGCCTTGCACTTCTGGTGCCTTCCTCCCGGCCACGTAGGCACCCGGAGCTCCTCGCGGTCTCCTTTCTGAGTGAGCAGCGGTTCCCTCTGCCGGCTGTGGCAGCGGCCGTGCACCAGCGCCTGCCTGTCCCCAGTGGGTTGTTGCATTTTCCACGAACGTTCCAGTGTGCCGCATAAGGAGCCGCAGTCTCTGCCTTTAAGCTGAGAAAGAAACCTCAGGAGCAGGAGGGGTTGGTGTGTCTGTTAGCCGGGGTGATGTGAACCATGAGCTGGGACCTGGCCGTCTTGCCCACACCGGCTGCCGCTGTATCGGCCAAGGGCACAGACTGGAGGGCTGTTCAGGACCCGGCGGGGGGCGGGCTGCCGTGGCTGCACGCCCACCGCGGACCCAGCTCCGTAGGCAGCGGTCTTAAGTTCACAGCTGCCTGCGGGGTGACTGGGCAGCAAAAGCACATGTGTCATCTGGTCTCTCGCGCTCCCGGGGCAAGGCTCATCCTCCTGGCCAGACCCGGACCCGGGCCACCGGCCGGGAGCGGCAGGGCAGGGCAGGGCCCTGGTCTGACGGAGACCCGAGCTCCCACAGCAGGCAGCGGATGCGCCCCAGCTGTGGGACTTTCCACCCGGGAGCTTCTCGGGCACAGTGGGCGATGCCTTCGGTCCCGCCACCCCCGTGCCCAGCCTTGTGCAGCAGCCACCGTAGGCCCTGCCGTGGGAAACGAACGTGTGTGGTCCGGTGAAGCAGCAGCAAGAGGCTTACCTCTCTAAACCCTCGAGTCCCAGCTGGTCTGCACCCCCGACCGGGAGCCACTGGGCACACTCGGGTGCCAGGGTGCCGGGGCCCTTGCCCCAGAGGCCTCGGTGGTCGCTGCACATCCAGTGTCAGAGCAACGGGCTCTCCAGCCCAAGCCACCATGGCCGGCCCCGGGTTACAGTCCTGAGTGCAGGTTCGGTGGCCTCCCTATACGGAGCCCTGGCCCCACGTTCAGGGTCCCCACTGCCGGGGCGCGGAGTGGGGCGGCAGGGAGATGCGCTCGGCAGCCAGACCGCTGCCCTCTGACTTCCCGCGATTCCCCTGGCGCGTGCGAGGAGGTGTTGGGGCGAGGGGCTGACGGTTGTGTCTTTCCCCCCTTTGTCCCCAAACGCCCTGAAGACCACAGACGATGCTGACGACGCTGCTGGACACAGAAGCTTCGTCTCGGCCACGACGCAGACGGGCTTCTGTGACTGGAGCGCCCGGTACTTCGCCCAGCCCGTCATGAAGGTGCGTGCGCGCCCCCCGGGTCCAAAGCGGGTCTGAGCAGCCCCTCGGGTCCGCCTGAGCCCTGCCCTCGGCTCCCTGCTGCCCCCTCTTCCTTCCCCGAGAACCCCGGCCTCTGGCCTGGGCCATCGGAGCCCGCTGGTCACACTCGGGCCCCCCCCCCGCCCCAGCCCGGCCGCTGACCCTGTGGGGCTCCCGTCCCATCACATCCGTGGCTGCTGACGGGCGGCCCTGACCTGCCGTCAGGGGAGCGGGTGTGAACGGCTGAGGCGGTGAAAGAAACCGTCTTCTCTGAAGAAGCCGGACCGGCCCCTCCCGGCTCCAGGCCGCGTGCACGGCGTTGTCCCGCTCGGTGGCCCCTGGGGCCCTGGGCCTGCACGGCCGCACCGAGGAACCGGCTCTTCTGAACACCTGCCCCTTGGGCTAATTCTAGTGCGTTCTGGCCGATTGTGGGAGCCGCGTCCGTTCCTGCAGGTTCGAGCCCTGCGCCCAGGGGAGGCGTGGGGCGGGCGACTCTGCGTCCCGGGCTCTTTCCCCGGGAGCCCCAGGGCCCGTGCGTGGCCTGGCCCGTGAGGCGTGTTCACTCAGACAGACCACGGAAAATCGCAGCTTATTCTTAACTGTGCCTCGGGCTCCACATCCAGGTGATTTCTGTGAGGAGAGGCGGAGCCTTTGTTACAACTTTTCCTGCCTTTTTCCCCCGAAGTGAGACTGACTTGTGTCCGGAAAGACACAAGGGAGTCACTGTCAGTGCCCGAGGCAGATGACAGGCTTGTAGGTACTGAGCCTCTTTGCTGGAAGGGAGAGGTCGCTCTTCCGTTTCTGGCTCCCAGAGCACCGCTCGGCGGTAAGCGCCGGAGCCTTGGGCAGCGTTCCCTCCGACCCGGCAGTTAATTCATTTACTACGATAGCAGCTCGGGAAGATAATCAGAGTCACGGGCGATCCTGTGTTTACAGTAGCGGAAACTGGGATCCAGCTAATGCCCAGCGTAGGCCCAGCGGTTACAGAATATTTGATACAATGTTTATTGTTATTAAAACATTGAGCTTTAACACCAGTCTCTTAAGGAAGTGCTCACGCTAAAACTTTTAAAAGGAAACACAAGCAGGACGTAAACTGGCTGCACGGGCTGCACGTTGGCGACAATGCAGCCCGAAGCAGCCGGCCGACAGCGGGTCTCGGGTGACCAGGGGGCGAGGCGTGTCCATTCCTGTCCCCCCGCCCTTTCCACACCCAGCACAGGGATCTTCACCGTGGGGAAAGGAGTACGACAGCAGCTGGGAGGCGCTGAGGTCCGCGCGTGCCCTTGGGGCTGTGGGTGCACGGCCTCGGCCAGCCCCTGGCCCTGCGCCCAGAAAGGACCCGGCCAGTGGTGGGGTTCGCCCCGGGGCACGGCGCCGCTGCTGTGGGCAGCGAGCCGTCCCCTGGAAGGGTGGCACCTCCGCTCGGTGTCCACGGAAGTCCGGTCTCCGGGACGGGCTCCCACGGCACGGCAGGCGAGCACGGTCGAGCGGTCGCTGAAATGGCAGTTTCTTGGTGTGGTGACAAGCGGTTTTTCTTTCTTTTTTTTTAAGTTTATTTTGAGAGAGAGAGTGTGTGCACGAGCAGAGGAGGAGCAGAGAGGGAGGGAGAGAGAGAACCCCAAGCAGGCTCTGCACTGTCAGCACAAAGCCCGATGTAGGTCTCAAACCCACGGACTGTGAGATTGTGACCTGAGCTGAGATCAAGAGTCAGACGCTTAACCGACTGAGCCCCCCAGGAGCCCCAGCGAGCGGCTTTTCTTAATGTCTGGACACGGCCGGTCCTGGCCGCCCACGTTGCCGGCAGGGAGAGGGCACCGGGGCGCCAGGCCCCTTCTTCTTAAACGATCTCGGTCCTCCCAGGGTCCGGTTCCTGTCCTTGGCGCAGTCCTTTGGCCGGAGTTGAAATGGGGCAGCTTCCTGAGCCCAGGCCCGGGGTTTAGTCCTGTGTGACCCTGTGGACCCCCAGAGCCAGCACCCTCCCCTTTGCGGGGACAGCGGCAGCAGACGGTCACCCTCATGCACTGTCCCTGCACCTGGACGCACGTCCCCGTGCTGCCAGCAGGGGGCAGGCGGAGGCTGTGGGCCCGGCGGCCCAGCCCATGCGTCTTTGCCTGGAGCGCGGCCACTGCAGCTGGCTGGGCAAGGAGGGTCCTCCCGGGTGTCCCTCCCGGAGAAGCCAGGACACTGGTGAATGAGCACGCGCCGTCTCCCTCGGCCAGGCTCCCGCGGGGGCCACAGGCTCCGGGCGTCATGTCCCAAGGGAAGCCCTGTGAGATGGGTTTTGCCCGCGGCTCCTGATGGCCGAGGGGTCAGGGCGAGGGCGGACGTGAGTGAGTGATTCTGCTTTTACGTTAGAGACCATTATTTAGACTTTAGAGGAGGATGTGTTTTATCTCGTTGTAATTTTTTAGCAATTGTTTTCCGACTTTCTCCGGGTGCTGTTCACCAGGGTGTCCTTTCATCCATGTCACCACTGCCTCATGGCGGGCGCCGTGCAGGAAGCTGTTAGGGACTCTTTTATTAGCTGCCTCACACGCGAGCTCAGAGCAGCTCACAGCTGGGACTGCGCCCCAGAGGGGCAGAGCCCCAGCCCTGCTCAAAGGTGAGGGTAAGAAACATGGACACTCAGCAGGTGACAGCTGTCCCCAGCCCCGCAGGGCAACCCCACTCGGGGGACCGGCTTCCCCACACGTGGCTGTGAGGGCGGACGTGCTGGCGTCTTGTCACTTCACGGTCTGGCTTCCGGCAGGTCTGCGTGGCCAGAGAGAGCCGTGTCTGGGGCTCCGCAGTTTACAGAGCTCACCCCTGCTTCAGAAAGAATGATAAGGGTGGTCCGTCAAGTGCTTGAAAGAACAGAAGGTGTCCCGGAACCTGTTCTAGTTACAAAAGTAGCACAGTGGTGTTCTTTCCGGTTCGCAGAGCCGAGAGTGACTGGGCCCCGAAGTGGGCTTCCCAGAGCACAGGGAGCCGGGGGTCCAGCCGCGGGTGGTGGCGAAACACGGGCTCCGTGTCGGGGGGTTCAGCCGTGGTTATCAAACTCGGAAGGGGCTTCGCCCTGGAAACCGGCCATCCTGCTCTGTGACCTAGACCCCAGACCCCCGCTCCACACGGGTGTGGTGACACGCGCCCGGAGCTGCCCGTTACAGCGTCGTTTCTAGGAGCGTGAAGTTGGAACCCAAAAACGTATTCTTGATTAGTGTGAATTAACGATGCGTCTGTGCAGTGGAGCTGTGTGTGGGCCCCGCGGGGAGCGAGCTGTGTGCCCCGGGCCACGCGTGGGCGTCCTCGACGGTCTCACGCGCGTGCGCCAGCGCCGTGCTGCCCAGGCGTGCGCTCGCAGGAGGGAGCCCCGCAGGGCACACGTCAGGCTGTCCGTGCGGCTGCTCCGGGGGCGGGGCTGGAATCAGACAGAGGGACCCTCCTTCCTCCGCTGGACGCTTCAGATTGTGTGACCTTTGTAGAAAACTCAAGTATGAGCCTCGTAATTTAGAGCAGATCAAACTGTGGTGTTTATTTACAGAAAGAGCTTGGAAAGAATCAGATAGTTGGAAGGCATCACGTGCACGGTGAGCGGTGGTCTGCGCGCTCGGGCCCCAGAGCAAAGCGGAGGTTTCCTTGGGTGGAGGGCACGGGCGGCCCGGACCCGCACTCAGGATGGGGGCGAGCGGGCGCTGGGCCGGTCACGGACCCCGCTCGGCCCGACGCTAGCCCTGCCGCGCCGACGGAGCTGTTGTGAAAACACTATTTTTTTAACTCAGAAACTGAAAGAAGTAAAATAAAACTGGAATCACCCGTAATTCTCCTACACACACGTGGTTTTCGCCCCTGCCCCTGGGATTGTGCCGTGTGTAAAGCTTTGTGTTCTGCCTTCTTTCACTTCCGCTGTTACGAACTTTGAGGTTTTCTCACATCTTCAAATGTTCCGCAGAAACGACTTCTGCTTTGTCCTCTCTCGTACGCCAAGCTCCAGGCAGACAGAGCCCAAGAAACGGACTCGGTCACAGCTTCAGATTATCGCCCACCAGTTTAGTTTGCTGTGAGATTTAACTGTGTCAGGAGATCAGGCGGTACCGTAATGTGTCCAGTTCTTTCCGGAAAGTTCAGTTGGAGAACAAACACGTGTGGCTTCCCCTCCAGGAGCATCAGGATGGAAGGAGTGTTCGGTTTACGATGGAAATGTCTAGAAGGCAGGGGGGCCAGCACTCCACCATCCACGTGGCCACATGGGGGGGACCGCGTGCTCCCGCTTGCTGCCACCCGGGGACCGCTTCTGCCCTTCGGCCTGTCTTCTGACGTGCTGCCTGGTGCCGGCGCCATTGTCTTGTAAATCACTGCTGAGTTGTAAACCGTCAGGGGCCAAGGGACCGTGGACTGTCCGCTGTTTCTTTCTCTAAAACATTCCTTAAGCCCAACAGCGTTGAAAGATTAAAGACCCACACAAACGGGAAGAAATCGTGCGTTCACGGGTCACAGGGCAACACGGCCCCAGGTAGACCCAGAGTCCCCGTGATGCCGGTGAGAATCCAGCGTCTTCCGCGTGTGGAAACTGACAAGCCGAAACTAAAATCCAGATGGGAACGCAGGCGGCGCAGAACGGCGCGGCAAGGTAAGGTTGCACAGGGCAAAGAACAACCTTCACTCCCCGATTTCACGCCTGGCTGCGTAATCGCAGGGACGCAGACGCCGTGGCGCGGGCTTACGGAGATGTGCAGACCGGTTTTGAATGAGAGTCGGAGGTGCACCCAACACCGAGACTTGACCCCCACAGATCCAACAACGTGGAGGAAACACACGTCCCTGGAAAGACACAAACTTCCAAAACCCGCCCCGTACGAAGTAGAGAACCCGTGTGTCCTCCGTCTGTTAAGGGACAGGAGTTTGACGTTAACACCGTCCGACAAAGAGAAGAGAGCTCCAGCCCTCGCAGAGCCTCACTGGCAGGTCCTCCCAGAACTGAAGGAAAACAGGATACCCGTCCTCCGGCGGCCGTTACAGAAAACGGAAGGAGCGAGTGCTTCCCAGCTCCTGGTGGGATGGCAGCTTCACTCTGACCCCCACACCGAAGACTTCACAGAAATAAGCAGCCACAAACCAGTGTCTTCCACGAACATGGCCTCAAACGCCTCAACGTAACACGAACAGGCCAAACACAGCAAAATATAAAATGGACAGCACACTGCCGACCACATGGACTGGGTCTCAAGAAGGCGAGGCTGAGTCCATGGTAATTAGTCGTGTAGTTGGATTTATCAGCAGAGCCCAGAAAAACCACCTGACATTCCAGGAGCTACAGAGAGACTTGGCAGAATTCAGCAAGTGGTCACCACAAAACCCTCCACTGACCAGGACCGGAAGGACACTTCCTCACCCCCGCGCGGGGCACCCGCAAAGCCCATAGCTCCCTTTCTCACTGGCGGAAGGCGGTTTTGTCTCCAAAACCAAGACTGAGGCGAGGCGGTCTGATCTCCGTGCTCCCTGATCCTCGTGCTCCCGTTCAGCGTCCTGCCGGAGGCCCCGGGCGTCCAGGAAGGCAAAAAAAACTGGAAAGGTGAAATAAAACCGTCTCTGCTCACACAGCATCATCGTGTGCTTAGAAAATCCTAAGCAAGCTGCATCATGTCCCCAGAATCGGTGACGGAAGGTCGCTGAGCACATGGCCGTTGCATGAACGCCGGCTGTGTCTCTGTGAGGATCGCTGGAAATCGAAATCAAACCACTGACAACGGCACCCCCGAAACACGACCCGTCGTTACATTGGCTGTAATTTTTTTTTTACAGACTACATGCAAGACTCACTGAAAAATACAAAACACGGATGGAAGAAATTCGAGAAGACCTAGCCCCGTGCGGGTGTGCCCGCGGGCCGGAGGATGCAGCAGGGAAGGGCGTCGGGTCCCCGAACCTGGCCTGCGGGTCGGTGCCGTTTCACGCGGCTTCCCAACAGGGTTTGTTTCCCTCCGTGACCCTGTTCTGAAACGTAGGGGGGAGGCAGAGAGACGTCAACAATCAGGAAGTCCTGGTGGAGAGCAGGGCTGGAGGACTGGCACCGGTAGCACGAGCCCCCCTGAAGGCAGGAGTGGGATGGGGGGGCCAGCGGGGCAGAGCGGGGTCCAGAGGCGGAACCACGCACACCCTGCCTATTTCCCCGAAGCCCCAGGACGGGACGGTCTTCCCGGCAAGCGGGGCTGCAGCAGCCGGACGTCCGTTTGCCCAGAAGATGAAGGTCGCTCCGTGTCCCTCCTCCTTCAGAAACTAACGCAGAAAGCCTCTTGCCCAACTATGAGTCCTGCAGCCCGGAAACTTCCAGAAGCCCCTTCTGGCCTGTTGGGCAGTGGTTCTTAGAGAAGGCACAGAACATCCAAGCCACATTAAGACCAGAAACGGTAAATGAGTTTCCTCGTGCTGACTGCTTTCTGAGTGCCGCTGTTAACAGAACACGAGCCATAGACTGGAGAAAAACATGACTCTCATCTAGTAAAACCCCTTCATCCCGTGTGCATAAGGAGTTCCCAGAATCCCTCACGGAAGGACACAACACAGTTAAAACTACGGGCAGCAGGTTTGCACAGACCTTTACCTACAAGGTGTGCCCACCGCAACGGAGCCCTGAGGAGGCGTGTGGCCGTGAGGCGGGTCGCTGGGGTGGCCAGCTGCCCCGGGAGCACCAGCACGCTTCCGTGCGATGGCTGACACTCCCCATCGGTCAGTCCCAGGTGCTGGCGGAGGGGCCGAGCAGCAGCCCAGACCCCAGCCCTCGTGGCGCGGGTTCGAGTGCCCGTCAGATGCCCCGGAGGCAGGCGGCCGTCGCCTGCAAAGCCAGGCCTGTACTCTCCGTACGGCCGGCAGCCCTGCGACGTTCGCCCGGGGAAGCGACGACTTGCGTGTGCGTGTTCACGGTCGCCGCAGACCGCACAGAGCCCAGACGCGCACCCGGAGAAGCAGCGACGCGGGGCCCTGCAGCGGAGCCCCAGTCATCTGAGCACGACCCCCAGGAACCTGATCCGCGCACGACGCGGACGCACCAGGTGCAGGGCGCTCGGTGAGGGAGGCCCGACCCACGGGCTGCACACGGAGATCCAGTGGTTCAAGGTCCAGAAAATCCAAAACAGAACTACAGACAAGGAGTGGACAGGTTCCGGGCCTGGGGCCGCGGGGGAGGGCTGACCACAGAGGGGCCCAGGGCAGGGCCCGGGCCCTTCGCCACCAGGCGGTGGGCTAGTGAGCCAGCGCCCAAAAGGGGGAGTGTCCTGGAGGTAGACTCCGCCTCCGTCAGCCCGCTGCCTCGCCGGAACTGTGGCCGACGGCGAAGGCGCTCACGTCCGGGCCTCCGTGCACGCAGGGCACCCCGCCTCCCCTCAGAGCCACAGGGCGTGAGCACAGAGCAGCCTGGCCGGGTCAGGAGTGGCCGTCATAGCGCGCCCGCTGCCGGCGTCCCCCACCGCTCCACGCCAGCGCGACATCCTTGTCTGTGGCGGGGAGGGGTGGCTTGCTGTCGCACAATGGGACAAAGCACAGAGAGTGTCGAGGTCCAGAGGCACTTGGTTGCATCGTTGGAATAGGCCTTGTTTCTGGGTGGAAACGGAGTTGGGGGTCTGAGCATTAAGCATGGAGTTGCCGGGCCTTTCCCAGGGTCTGTCTGCCTTTGGGGGACCCTCTGATCCTTGCCCTTGGTTGCCCTGGGGACAGGACAGACCTAAGGCCCCTGCCCCCGTGTCTCTGGGAGGCCGAGGGGTCGGAACTGGTGCTGGGACCGAGGTCACGGCCGCAGTCACCCAGCGCTGCCCCCTGCCTGCCCTGCGCCTGCTGCTCTCCGTCCTGCTGGCTCGTCCCTGCAGCTCCCAGGCGGGCCGTCCCCGGGCAGGCGCCGCGGCGCCGGCAGAGCCCGTGCAGCGCAGCTCCGACCGCCCCTGGATGAGCTGCGGGGGCGCCTCCGTGGGCCGGGCTGGGGCCCCGCACGTCCACCTTCCTTCCTGTCCTCGCAGCTGCTGTCATGCGTCCTTGGAGCCCCGGGTTTGTCCCCGGCCCCAGTCCTTGCCTGAAGGCCTGGGCGCCGGGGTGCACGCATCCGGGACCCCGCAGCCCGTCCTGCCCTCCTGCTCAGAGCGCCCCTCGCTCTCCCTGGGGTGTGTTCCCACGGAAGCCAGATTCCGTCACAGGGCAGTGTCCCAGCCCCTGTCAGTCTGTCTTTCTGGAGTTTTCTTGTTGTTGTTCGATGTTATTGACCATTTTCGCGTTTTTCTAATAGACTCTGGATTGTCGCAAAACGAAACCACCTGCTAACCCCGCGATCCGCCCCGTCTGCCCCGGGGGTGTTTCCAGACCCCTGAAGGTTCTGTGGAGGCGGCTGGCGCCGTCGCGTCTGGTGGCCTCACGTTCGGGCGCCTTGTTGCGGCTCCTGCCATCTTGTTAGGTGTGGGGTTGTGGGTTTTGAGGAAGAAAGAGGAAAGGAAGCAGCTGGCGGCCGGGACCCGCGGGTTCAGACGTCGGGCTGGGGTGGCGCGTCCCTGTCTCTGACCGGAGAGCACACGGGGCGGCAGGGTGGACGTGCGGAATCTGTTGTGGCCCGAGCCCCTGCCGTGCAAGTGCGCGCAGCTCCGCGGCTGAGAAGGTGATCCGTGAACCCGAGCGCGGGCCGTGTGCGCCGTGAGGTGTCGCCCCGCGGACCACGGGCGGCTCACGGTGGGCCCGGCTTCCCGGCTCAGCCAAGACCAGGCACGGCTTCTCTTGTTTGTTTGATCTTCCGGAATTCAGGACTCACAAGTCTGGGTTTCCCAGCAGGGACTCGGGGCCAGTCCCGTTTACGTGACGATGTGTGAGGGTTAAGGAAATCCACGTCTCTTGTACAGGCCGACTCAAACCCTGGCTTCCTCTTGGCCGGAGCACGCCTCTCGTGGACACCGGTTTTACACGCCCCTCCGCGCACGTGCACGCGTGTGCACACCCACAGGCCGTGAAGCAGGAGGGACCCGGGCCCCAGGAGCAGAGGGCGGGGCGGCATGTGGCACCTGAGCTCGGTCTCGGACGCCGTGGCTCGGTGGGGAGAGTGCAGGCTCTCAGGAGCTGTGTGAGGCTGACCGGGCCCACAGTCCAGCTCTTTCCTGGCGAGTCCCACGTGGAGCCCTGCCAGCCTCACCCTGCGCCGAGTCCGGTCAGGCCGCACGGCCCCCGCCCAGGCCCCTCTGTCGCTGTGTTCAGGCGCTCAGCTCAGGCCGATGGGCCCGTCCTGCAGAATCCCGCCAGCTCCTCCTCCCTGGAGCGCATGGTCTGCTGTGGCAGTGGGGCGGCTGTGGCAGGGGCTCCCAGGAGGAGGATGGCACGTGGCCGCCTGGGGGCGAGGAGTCCCCTGAGTCTCTGCTGCGGCCTGCCCTCGCCAGGGGCCCCTCTCCTCCTCTAGACCCAGCGGCCTGCCCCACGGGGGGAGGCCAGGCGCTCCTGTCTGTCACCCTCTGCAGCGGCGAGCTGGTCAGGGCACCCTGGCGAGGCCGGGGGCCCAGATCCCGCATTCAGGACCAGCACCCCGGAGACACTGCCGGTGTGGGTCCAGAGCCACAGTGAAGGGAGTCCGTGTGCGTTTGGGTTCCCGGGGCACATAAGTCACTGTGCCCTACGCCGTGGTCCGCCGAGTGTGTGACAGCACCGTGTCTGAGGACCAGCGCACAGACCTTAATTTAAAAATGTTTCAGGGGCGCCTGGGTGGCTCAGTCAACTTGGTTTACAGCTCAGGTCATGATCTCACGGTTTGTGAGTTCCAGCCCCACGTCAGGCTCTGTGCTGACATTTGGGATTCTCTCTCTTCCTCTCTCTCTGCCCCTTCTCTACTCACATGTGCTCGTGCTCTCTCTCTCGCTCTCTCTTTCTCTCAAAAATAAATAAAAACAGGGGCACCCGGATGGCTCAGTCAGTTGAACATTGAGCTTCGGCTCAGGTCCTGATCTCACGGTTCGTGAGTCCGAGCCCCGTCTCCAGCTCTGTGCTGACAGCTCGAGGCCCCTTCTGATCCTCCGTCCCCCTCGCTCTGCGCCTACCCTGGTCACGTGCACGCACACTCCAAAACAAACGTTAGAAAGTAGATAAATAAATAAAAACATTTTAGAAACACTTCCCTGCTAAAACCTGCCGACCGTCACCTGGGCCGTCAGAGCATCGGTGCCGACCGCCGACCGCCGTAACGGGTGCACAGTGGTGGGAAGTGTGAGGGGTCGTGAGGGTCCCCGAGATGTGCGGAGACGCAGGAAGTGAGCGCAGGCAGCGGGAAGGCGTGCTGGACGCCGGGCGGCCGCGGACCTCCCGTCTGTGAGCGGTGCCGTGTCGCGAGGCGCAGACCAGATGCCCGTGACGGTCGCTCACCAGACTCCCTCCGTGTTTTTATTTTCAAGATCCCGGAGGAGCACGACCTGGAGAGTCAGATCCGCAAGGAGCGCGAGTGGCGCTTCCTCCGCAACTCCCGCGTCCGGCAGCAGGCGCGGCAGCTCATCCAGAAGGGTAAGCCGCCGCCTCCACCTGGAGGGCCTCCGGGGGCCCCCTCCGGGCCGGCGGGGTGCGGGCCCTCCTCCAGGCTGGCCCCCAGCAGCCCCCGGAGCGCTGGGCCGTTCTCTCCCCCTCCCCCGGAGAAGCCCCCGCCGGCCTCTCACGCCCGAGCCGAGTGTGCTCTGCCGTTCGCAGAGCGGAAGGGGCAGCCCCGCCGGCCCTGAGCTCTGCCCGGGCCACAACCAGGGCTGTACCTGAGTCACACTTGACCAAACCTTTTACCAGATTTGCCAAGAGAGGCCCCAGCCTCACCTGTGCTGGGCGGGCAGCCCCCTCTCCGTCTCACCCCCGTGCTCTCCCAGCCCCACGGCTTCAGGGGCACAGAGAGGCGGGGGGCGCCCATGTCTCCTGCAAAGCCAACGTGGCCCTAGTCACCGGGCCCCCCAGGTCCCCGCACAGAGCGGGTCACAGGCTGTCAGCCCTCCTGTTGATGGACTGTTTCAACCTTGCCTTTCCGTCCTGTAAAATGGTGGTGATTGTCACGGTCGCTCTTTAGTCGGGAGTGAGGGCCCATGAGACAGGCTGTCTCTGCAGACACGCTTTGCTAGGCCACCAAGGCCGGCCCGCCCCATGTCCCTGAGCACACGTGTCCCTGACCGCACCCCGTGTCCCTGGGCGCACCCCGTGTCCTGACCGCACCCCGTGTCCTGACCGCACCCCGTGTCCCTGACCGCACCCCGTGTCCCTGAGCATGCGTGTCCTGACCGCACCCCGTGTCCCTGCGTGCACCCCATGTCCCGACCGCACACAGCTGCTCCAGGAGCCTCTGCGGCCACCTCGGTATCCAGAGGTTCCCCGTAAGCCACCTCGGGGCTGTGTTTCCTTAGTGTGGAGTCGCTTCACAGCTCTGCCTCCGTGAGGGACCGCCAGCAGCTGGATGCACAGCACCCCGAGATTCCACCCCCGCGTCTGCTGCCCCGCGGTCCCCGCACGGGCGTGTGCCGCCAGCCCGCGCCCCACGCTTTCTCCTGAGGAGAGAACGGCCGTCGAGCGCCCCGGCGCTCTGGGATTACAGCGTCGGAGGCTGTTTTCTCCAGGGTCTGCAGCTCTTCAGGAAAGCAGGCTCCGGGTACCCCAAGTCCGCCGCCCGTGGTCGGGCGTGGGAAGGCAGACTGGCCCCACGGGGAAGCCACGCTCAGAGCCGAGGGCTCTGGGGAAACAGCTAGGGCTTTCTAGACGGACACGGAAGCCTGTCAGCCGAGTCAGGGGTGCCCTCCCCCAGTCTGTGTGGGACGAGGAGGCCGCCTTGTTAGAAACACGCGACGCGGAGATCCTGGGCACGGCTGCTGGGCACGTCCGTGTGTGAGACGTCCATGCGGTGGGCCCGGCCACCAGAGACAGGGCCACGGGTGCCACCGCTCACTCGCGTGCCCACACAGAGGCTGCCAGCCATGCCAAGTGCCCCTTCTGGGAGCCGCTGCCCCCACGATAGAGGGGTGCCTGCAGCTAAGCAAGGCGGGCCCCCACCCCTGGCCAGCCTCACCGTGACCTTGGCCGACAGGACCGGTGTGGTCACACATGCACGGCGCGCCCCGACTCAGGAATCGGTGTTCCTGGTGTCCCCTGGCTGCCCGCGGTCGGAGCCCCTGCAGATAACCCTGTGTGACACCCAGACAGAGCTCCAGGGCCTCATTGCGTGGTTCCTTCACCCCCGTCCTCATCACTGGGCGGTGTTTAGTGTCTGCGCTGTAACGGGGTGGGGGCTGAGGCCAGCGCCCGCCCCCCCCCCGCCCTGGGTTTCCCAGGGCCAGGCCGGTGCCATAAGACGCTGCCGGGGCCCTGCGCCCCTGGCTGCCCTGGATCGGCCTCCTGTTAGTCCCCAAAACCCCCTCCAAGCCTGTCTTGACCTCTTGGCCTTTTCACCTCGTTTTACAGTTTTCCTAAGACTCCTTCAAAGCCCCTTCTTTTTCATTTTTTTTAATGTTTTATTTATTTTTGAGAGAGAGAGAGAGAGAGACAGAGCATGAGCTGGGGAGGGGCAGAGAGAGAGGGAGACACAGAATCCGAAGCAGCTCCAGGCTCTGAGCTGTCAGCACAGAGCCCGACATGGGGCTCAAACCCGTTAACCGTGAGATCATGACCTGAGCCGAAGTCGGAGGCTCAACCGACTGAGCCGCCCAGGCACCCCCAGAGCCCATTCTTGACAGTGTCTTTCCTGGGTCTGGTTGTGGGGGCCCGGTGCACACACCCTCCTCAGCCCCCGTCATCTGTGGTGGTCTGTCCCTCCCCCGGGTCCTTCCGTACGGACCACCTTCCTGAGAGGCCACCAGGACGGTGGCCTGGCCGCCTGATGCTCCGACCTGCAGCCGTGTTACCAACGGCGGCCTCCTGCCTGCTTCATACGCCGCCCGCTCGCGTCTGAGCGCGGCGCGGCGTCCTGCACGGTCGAGCGGGCCAGCGCTGACGGGGAGCTTGCCGCATGTCCGCCTCGTGCCGGGGGGCCCTCGTCCGACCCCCGCTTGCCCCGTGTGTCCCTCGTGGCTCCCCAAGCCCTCCGGGCTCCGCCCACCGCCGTGCGTCTCTCTGGGCAGGTATCACAAGGCTGGACGACCAGATATTTCTGAACAGGAACCCCGGCGTCCCCTCCGTGGTCAAGTTCCACCCCTTCACCCCGTGTGTGGCCGTGGCCGATAAGGACAGCATCTGGTACGCGGGGTGCCGGCGGCTCTGGTGTCCGAGCTGGCAACAGCCAGCCCCCGGCGACGGGCGCCAGGTCCCCAGCGGGGAGACCGCGAGCCCTCCGGGCGCAGCGGCGGGCAGGCTCAAGAATGTGGGGCAGGGGTGCGGGGTGGTGGCAGGGGCTCCTGGAGCTGGCGCGGAGCACACCTGGGCCGCTCGGAGCCGCAGTGCGACGGGGACCCACTGCACGGGGTTCGCTCCCCGTGCCGCCCGTGGAGAAGCCACAGTAGGACAGCGGGTGGGATTTATGGTGAGCGCTGCCTTGCGGCACAGAGGACGTGCCCACCTGGTCGGGGAGGCCAGGGCTGTTTACCCCTCTGTGGCCCCCTTTCTTTATTGTGGTAAAACACACAGAACCCAATTAGCGTCCTAACCCTGTTGAAGTGCCCAGTTCACGGCCACCAGGCGCATTCACGCCGTGCGGCCACTGCCCCGTCCGCCTCCAGAACTCTTCCCGTCTTGAAAACCTGAAGCTCTGTCCCCGCTAGACTCCAGCTCTCCCTCCCGCCCCCTGGGCCCCCGGCCTTCTGGGTCTGACCCGCCACCAGGCGCTGTGCCCTGGGGGCCTGTCCACGCTGTGGCAGGCATCAGAGTGTCCTTCCCTGTCCAGCCCGGGCGACAGCCCGGTGTGTGGCTGAGCCGCGCTTTATCATCCATCTAGCAAGGGACACTCGGGCCATTTCCCACGTGTCGGGGGTTTTTTCAGTATATTCATATGGGCAGGTTTTATTTTTTATTCCTTAAAAGTTGTTCACTTTCAGCACCGCTTAGAGGAAGACAAAACAAAGTAGAATAAAGTCCACCTGGATGGTGCGTTGGGTCTGATTTTGTCACGGAAGGAAGCGACAGCTATTCCCTCAGATTCTAATTCCCTCCAAGCCCCCCGTGTGTCTGTTCCTGCCAGTCCCTGGGAAGTAGAGCCTGGAGGGTTTGTTAGAGACTCTGCGGGCCCCGGGCTCCTGACCGGTCAGGCTGTATCGTTACACGCCCGGTGTCTTCCGGGTGCACGGCTGCGTCCTCCGGCGACTGTGTCCGGTCCGTTATCACGACCCGTCCCCAGTCGGCGGCTGTGGGCAGGGTGTGCGGACCTCTCCGGGCACGGCCAGCAGAGGGCCCCTGGGCCCACGGTGCCCCCTCCCTGTGCCGACCCCTGGCAGCTGCACACGCGGGCTGCTTGTCCACACCCGCCGGCACTTGCGGCCGCCCCGCCAGGTGGGGGGCGATCACCCCGTGCATGTTATGTGCGTTTCCCTGGCGACTAACCACCCTCCCTCCTTCCCTGAAGTTTCTGGGACTGGGAGAAAGGGGAGAAGCTGGACTACTTCCACAACGGGAACCCTCGGTACACGCGGGTCACCGCCATGGAGTACCTCAACGGCCAGGACTGCTCGCTGCTGCTCACGGCCACGGGTGAGTCAGACCCCGTGGGCACCCACGCACGTGGGAGGTTTCCCAGGGAACGGGCTTCGCCCACAAACAGCAGGGTGAGCAGTGCCGGGCGCGTCCTGGGACCGTCCCCTCGGCCAGGCCCGCCCCCCCCCCCCCGCCCCGACCAGGAAAGGCTCTGTGGCCTCAGAGGCGAGAAGGGGGGCGGGGTGCCTCGCGGGCGACGGGGGCGGGGGGGGGGCAGGCCCGCCTCAGTTTCCCCAGGGCTTCCAGCCGTCCCGGCAGCGGTGCCGCGGCGCGTGCTCCTCCTCTCCCGGCCGCATCCCTGCCTCCTGGCGGCCGCTGCTAGTGCGGCCTCACGCGCGCTCTGGGGTCTGAAGTAGTGTCATGTCACGTCCCTCTGGAAAGGCCTCCCGGGACGCCACCCTGGGCAGCAGCCGTGAACTAGCTGTAAACTGCTGTGGCTGTTTAGACAGGACTCTGCTGCCTCCGGGTGACGAGGCGTCGCTGTTGGTCTACCTGTACTTCTTCTAGGTGACAGACCAGGACGGACGGGACAGGGTCGGGGGGGCCGAGGGAGACACGCAGGCTTACTTCATGTTACCCCAGTCCTCACCTGGGCCTGTCCCCACCCTGTCCTGGGCCTACTCTTGTCACGTCCCTCCCTGCTCTGCACCTGGGCCTGTCCCCCTTCTGGCCCGTCTGCCTTGAGTCTGAGCTGAGCCATCGCCGTAGTTGGGCTGACTGCACCGAGCCCCCCTTCCCTTCGGAGGGTTCCTGGCCCCACTGTGGACAGTGTGCCCACGGGGAAGGGTCCTGCTGGCGGCCTCTCCCAGCAGTGCCACCTCAGGACCAAAGTCCAGCCGCCATCCAGAGCCGATCCCTCGGCCACAGGCCTCAGGCCAGAGGAGTGGACAAGTGCCAGGCAGGGGTGCAGGAAGCTGTGGGGCGGGGCAGGCTGGGCACCTCTCAGCACCACGGGGCGGGGGGATGGGGGTGATTCCCAGCACAGCCGGCACCGGGAGGGCCCCAGGGGTGGAGAATCCCGGCAGAGAAGCAGCACAAGGACCCGGGTCCCAGAGCAGGGCAGGGTCACTGTCAGGGAGACTGGGGCCAGGACGAGCTGACGGGTAGGTGCGGGCGGGGATGGGTCAGCGGGCATCTCGCGTGGTCACCCTCCAGGCGGGAGTCACCTCTGAGGCCGTGTGAGTCTGGGGAGCAGAGTCCACGTGGGGTGCAGGGACACGGGGGGGCCACACCCTCACACCCCAGGGCTCATGGGACAGCGCCGGGCCTGCGGCAGGGAGCCCGCGGGGTCACAAGCGGAAGGTCTGGCTTCTTAGTGCGAGTGAGTCACTGCAAGGAAGGGGCCACTGGGGTCAGAGGTCGCGGTCAGGGGCGGCTCCCCCTGCGCCCAGGCAGCAGTCTGAGGACGGCGAGGTGGGAGTGAGCATTCTGAGAGCCGGGCCCGCTGCGCCTGCGTGAGGCCACCTCGCGGGGACCCGCACGCGCTCCCGTCACCTCGCGGGGACCCGCACACGCTCCTGTCACCCAGCGGCTCCCTCCTGCACGTCAGCAGCCGGGCCTGGGTTTCCACCTCCCTCCCTTCTCTCCCCAAGATGACGGCGCCATCAGAGTCTGGAAGAACTTTGCGGATCTGGAGAAGAACCCAGAGATGGTGACTGCATGGCAGGGCCTCTCGGATATGCTGCCGACCACCAGAGGTGGGTGCCCCCGGAGCCGCGCCGCCCCGCGCTGCCCGCTGTGCTCTGCTCTCTGCCCAGACGAGTGTGCCCTGGCACGCGGGCACGTCTGTCTGGACGGCGGAGGCCGCGGGTGCTCGCCCGGGGTGGGGGTGGGGGGAGGCATGGCTGCCGCTGCTCGCGGGTCCCGCGAGGGCTCGCCGTGCTGCCATCGCCTGGACGGTCCGGTGGGGTCACGGTCTCGCCGTTAAACTGACCGTGAAAACAGCTGAGTCCTCCTGCGCTGGGCTCCCGGCCAGGCCACAAGCGTGTCCACTTCCCACGTGGCCTCACCTGCATCCTGTCGTGCGGCCATCATCTGTGCGGCTCCCTCTCTCCCCTCCCTCTGAGCGCCCGTCCTGGGGAGGTGACGCCGTGTGTGAGGGGCCGCCCAGCGCCAGCGCCAGGGCAGATGTCTCCTTGTAGGGTGCTTTTAAACGTCACTGTGTTTTGTAATTATTTTAAGAATAAAGCAGTCATCCATGTCTACACCCCCCCAAGGCCCCCACACGCCCACTTGTGCGTCGCCCAGGCTCCTTGGGGCCGGGCCGCGTGCTGGTGTGGATGACAGAGCCACAGCCATCATCCCTTCGGTCTCCGTCTGTTTTCCCAGCTTGTCTGCCCCTCAGCCCCCCGCCCCCAGCCCCCTGGCAGCTCTGCTGGGGGCTCCGCATGGCGGGGGGACACGGGGCCACCACTCCCACCCTGACCCAGGCGCTTCTGCTCCCAGCCCACGCTGCAGGGCATGTGTTGGTGACGCTGAAAACAAGGTTTTCAGTCCTTCCCTTCCTGCTGCCGTCCAGCAGGTGACATCCCCAGGCCCCAGCCACCCTGGGGTCCAGAGGTGTCCCCAGGAGAGGCAGAGTTGGGGAGGAGCCAGGAACTCGGGGCAAGGGTCTCACCTCCTGGTCTTCGTCAGCCTGCGGGGGAGGGTCCTGCGCTCTTACTCTGACTCTTCTGCTGCCGAGCCAGCGTTTGGTCCCATCTTCTGCCTTGCAGCCAGGCACCCATGGCCTTAGCAAAAAGGTTAATTCCTAGTTCTTTCCGGGGGCCTGGAGGACCAGCTGCCCTACAGGTCAAGACCGCACGGGCTCAGGCGCTGCGGGGCCCAGACACGGCCCCACCTTGCGGCCGCACAGCCACCCCGATTGCAACTCCCATCTCGGGATCTAAGCTCCATGGCCAAGGGGCGGGTCTGGTGGAACCGCAGCCCCCGTGCTGACCTGTGGTCGGCTTCCGGCCCGGAACCAGTCCTGGCCTCCGACGCGCCAGCCACAGCGGCCTGCACTCTGACCCCAGGGGGAGGGGGAGCGGGGACACCCAGAGCCACTCACCCCCATGGCTGGTGCTCTTCTGCGTCTGGGGCAGCACCAGGCAGCGCCCTTCAGAGTTCCGGCAGGGGCCCGCGGGGGCCGTCCAGGCAGGGGCCAGGGCCCTCTCCCCAGCTCTCGAAGTTGCGTGCCTGCCCCACGTGGCTCTCCAGCCGTCCTGCAAGCTGTCTGTGCGGGGGGAGGTGTGCTGGCCCGCTCTGTCTGTCCATCCGCCGCATCCCCCTCCTGCGTCCGCCCACCGCATCCACCCACCGTGTCCGTCGCCACAGAACGGGTGGGCAAGGCCCGTCCTCTGAACACGTGTGTGCGGGGCACAGGAGAGGCATCTGCCTGGGATCCGAGGCCCCACGGTCCCCCCGGCGCCGCTGACCCTGAGGCAAGGCCCAGGCCTTGTTTCAGGACGTGTGGTTTCACCAGAGCAGAGAAGCGGTTCCACCTCAAGAGTGGTTTTTCCACCTAAACTTTTGAAAAATAATCGTTTCCAGAATTTAATACAAAGTTTCTTATAGCCTCTATTTCCATCTGAAAAACCCATATATAAGTTCAATGGTTACCAAACACCCACACGCAGCTGCCCTTGGATACACAACTATAAAACTGGGTTAGCAAACATGAAATCTATAATGCCATAAACGAGTCATTTTTCTGTCTTAATTTGACTGTTTGGGAACCTTGTGAGGAAATGGGGCTTCGCGAGTCCAGGTGGCACAGAAGGTTCCAGACCTGTGATTTACAGAGGCAGCCGGAAAGGACCCTGCGTCCCGGCCTGTCCCCGGAAGCCCTTCGCAGGAGCCGGTGCCGTCCTCTGCGGGAGGACAGACGAGGCCGTGGGTCCGGGGCCGCCGGGCCTCCACCACCAGGAGCCGGGGCGCTAAGATCTTACAGACTCGGCTCAGTGGTTTGTGAAGAGCGTTTTGGCAACATGTTCTCTGCGTGTAAGATCTGGGAAGGAGAAACCAAATGGAGCAGGAGAGGGGCTTCTGCTCTTTGGGAAAGACTCCACTTGAGCTTCTCCGAGAAACGACAGGGTTGCTTTCTCTGCAAGCCTGAGGACAAGCCGGAGGACCGCCTTCCGCAGTTGGGGCCACGGGCCGGCGAGAGGCCAGACGGCACCTGGTTTGATTGTTCCCAACTGCTCGGCTGTCGGTCGGGTCAGTGCCGTGCGACAGAGCCCAGGACAGGACCTAGGACAGGACAGAGCCCAGGACAGGACCTGGTCCGGAACAGGACAGAGCCCAGGACAGGACAGGACAGAGCCCAGGACAGGACAGGGCCCAGGACAAGACAGGGCCCAGAGTAGGACCTAGGATAGGACAGAGCCCAGGAGAGGACAGAGCCCAGGACAGGACAGGACAGAGTCCAGGAGAGGACAGGACCGGGCCCAGGACAGGGTAGGAAAGGGCCAAGAACAAGACCCAGGACAGGGCCTAGGCGCATCTGCACCTTGGCTGCCCCGAGAGCCAGGACCATACCGTCCAGCCTGGTGTCTGCAGCAGTGCCCACGGGCATGGCCGGCCGCCTGCAGCCCGTGCCCCCAGCCTGTTTCGACTGGAACTTGCTGGCCTCACAGAGGCTAGAGTTTAACCGGAGCCAGAGCTCACGAGATCCACTCCCCCTCGTCACGCTGAGAGCCCTCGGTGGCGGAGCAGACTCCCCTCCCGGAGCCACCGGCCAGACGGAAACGCGCAGCCCGCCGAGTCAGCACCCAGGCGACCGTGTCTGGAGCGTCCCCGGAGAGGCGATGGAGTCAGAACAGGATCGTCAGACTCTGGAGTCACTGTGAAGGACGTGCCGCGGGACGCGAGCCGCCCTCGCCCCTCCCCTGGAGCCCGGGCCTGCGTCCAGAACGACGCAGAGCAAGCCCGTTTCTCTCCCCCTGGTGGTGCAGGGCAGCTGCGACTCCAGCCTCGAGTCCTTGGGTCGCCCGCCCCACCCCACCCCTTCTCCGCCTGTCCCCGTGACCCCAGCCCGTGGTGCTGGGACACGGGCACCGGGCTCCAGACGCCATCTGGCCTCCACGCTCCCTGACCGCACCGCTCCTCGGTGCCCCGCGGGGCCACACAGAGCACCACGCGGATGGACGAGGGCGTCTGCAGACACAGCATGTGCTCTCTGCCGCAGTGGCCACCCTGCGGGGCCATGGACTGGAGACCCCGTGAGCCTCCATCACTGGGTCACGGGTGTATGCTTTCCCCTGCCAGGAGGGATACCTAGCGATCAGACTCTCTAGGCTCTGTCCCTGGGAGAGGTCGGGAGCACGGTGGCACAGAGGCCGAAGTCCGGGGCTTGGGGTCCGACCACAGCACTCTGGACTCGTGAGTTTGCTGATTCTTCAAAAACCCTACAGAGTCCGTACAAAGCAAATTACTTTTCACTTTACAAACTTTATGAAGAATGCTTCTTGAGGCTGGAGCCTTTGCAGGAAACCCGGGGGTACGTCTGGGGGCCTGAGCGTAGGTTTGTCCAGGGCCAGTTCGGGCTGCCCCCAGGTACGACCCGTGCAGACTCCCGGTGGGGGGGGGGGGCGGCCACACGTCACCCCTTCCTCCAGCCGTCCAACAGAGGGGGTTCTACGGGCACCCGTGCCTGTGCCTCAGTGTTCCCGCCGATCAAACCAGAGGAAGTCCGTCCTCAGAGCAGGGTCGTGGACCGAATGTGCATGGCGCCAGTCCTCAACGTGGTGGGATGAGAGGGGGCTCTTTGGGAGTGATGGGGGCTTGAGGAGGTCATGGTGGCGGGGCCGTGATGGGATCAGTGCTCTTGGAGGAAGAGACACCCCATCTTCCTTCTCGCCACCTGAGGACGTGCCAGAGGCTGCTGTCCACCAGCCAGACCCGACCCCGCCCACACCCTGACCTCAGACGTCCAGCCTCTGGGACTCAGAGAAATCAGCGTCTGTTCCGCGGGCCGTGGGTTTCATCCTGCAGTGGCCCAGGCCCCGCCGGGAGCGCAAGTGACCCCTGTGTCGTGAGAAGAAAACCTGCCCATCCGTGCAGTGTGACGCCCAGGGGGTCTCTTCCAGAGAACAGTCCTCCTGAGCGCGGTCCCCTTCGGGGCTGGTCCCCGGACTGACGGCCCTGTCGTTGGCACTGGGAGCACATCACTGAGGCGTGAGGCGCCCGTCCATCAGCATGGCACATCCCTCCTGTGCGGGGACAGCGGCAGCCAGGGGCCGCGGCGGTGAGCTCAGAGTCACAGGGAAGAAGTGGGCGTGAACTTGGCCTGGGTCAAGCAGAAGAGCCGCCGCTGGGAGAACCGGCACGGGGCCTGTCCCGTCTCCATGTCTCCCACTGAGAGCTGCGTCCACGTCGTGGGATTGCTGGCTGCCAGCTCGCTGATCCCGGGATGTGCAGAGGGTCGCCTCTGGGGACGTGTTGTTGTCTATTGAACGAAGACGGGCCTTCCCTCCTGTGTGACCGATTTGTGCCTGTGCACCCTCCATTCTCTCACTCTACACCTGACTGCGGGCCTTGACCCAGCTTCCTTCTGAGTCCTGCCTGTTCCCCAGCACAGAAGGCTGCCCATCCCCCACCGTGCAAAGTTGTCTGCTGCCCAGCGGCCCTTCCCCTTGGGCCACACGTCCGACATTGTGTGAGGCTGGCGTCCCCGCTGGGTGATGGCGTCCAGTCCCCATTACGTGAGGGACTCCAGAGAGAAGACCTGCAGGGGGACGGGGGCGGCTCCCTCCCAAACCGGGCCCATGGCGGGAGTGGTTCCTGGGACGCTGGAGAGGCAGGCCATGTCAGTCCACCACTGTGTGGCCACCATGAGGCCTGCCCACCACGTGGCCCAGCTAAATAAACAGAGGCCGCTGGGAGGCCCGGTGGGTGCTGGCCCGCAGCCGTTCATGGGGCCGGGAACGCGTTCCTGAGGTTCCAGCCAGCTTGAGTAAATGAGGCACGTGGACCCCCCCCAGCAGGAGATCTGGGGGATGCGCGTGGACCCCCCCCCTCCAGCAGGAGGTCTGGGGGATGCGCGTGGACCCCCAGCCCCAGCAGGAGGTCTGGGGGGTGCGCGTGGACCCCCGCCCCAGCAGGAGGTCTGGGGGATGCGCGTGGAACCCAGCCCCAGCAGGAGGTCTGGGGGATGCGCGTGGACCCCCAGCCCCAGCAGGAGGTCTGGGGGATGCGCGTGGACCCCCAGCCCCAGCAGGAGGTCTGGGGGATGCGCGTGGAACCCAGCCCCAGCAGGAGGTCTAGGAGATGCGCGTGGACCCCCCCCAGCAGGAGGTCTGGGGGATGCGCGCGGACCCCCCCCAGCAGGAGGTCTGGGGGATGCGCGTGGAACCCCCCCCAGCAGGAGGTCTGGGGGATGCGCGTGGACCCCCCCCAGCAGGAGGTCTGGGGGATGCGCGCGGACCCCCCCCAGCAGGAGGTCTGGGGGATGCGCGTGGAACCCCCCCCAGCAGGAGGTCTGGGGGATGCACGTGGAACCCCCCCAGCAGGAGGTCTGGGGGATGTGCGTGGAACCCCCCCAGCAGGAGGTCTGGGGGATGCGCGTGGACCCCCCCCAGCAGGAGGTCTGGGGGATGCGTGTGGACCCCCCCCAGCAGGGCTGCGGAAGACGCCGCTCACGCCGTGGTCTCCAGCTCAGTGAGCAGCTAATAAACAGTTAGATGCGTTACCCAGACCCCTGTCTGCGGGCGGGCGAAGTCTGCACAGACGTGGAAGGAAAGCGCAGGTGGCTGGAAAACAGCCTGCAGTCGGTGGCTTTAATATCCTAGTTCACAGACAGGTGCGCCTGGGTGGGGGTCACACGGAGCGGCTTGGGAAGACGCCCCCCGCCTGGCACGGCCCAGCGTCGGAGTGGGCAAGTGCGGCTCGCGCTGTGTCTAACAGCTAACTTCTTCTGGAAAGGGCGGAAACGGCAAAGTGTCACAACTGTTAGATCTTGTTCGTGGGCCGGGGATCTTGGTCGTGTTCTCTTCCATATGTTTAAAATGTAATAACCTTGTGTTAAGTGGGGTCCCTCCTGTGAAGTTTCGGTGCCACCTCTAGGAACACTGCGGTCCCAGTGTGGGCCTCACACGCGCCCCATCTGCCGGGCCCGATAAAGCCGCATCTATGAACTTTGACGTGGCAAAGAGAAGTGGGGGCCTGGGGGGGGCTCCGAGCCGCCACCCCGGCCCGGGCTCGGGGCCGGGGGCTGTCGTGGGATCAGGGGCGCGACCATGGCCTGGGGAGGGCTCCGAGCCGCCACCCCAGCCCGGGCTCGGGGCCGGGGGCTGTCGTGGGGTCAGGGGCGCGACCATGGCCTGGGGAGGGCTCCGAGCCGCCACCCCAGCCCGGGCTCGGGGCCGGGGGCTGTCGTGGGGTCAGGGGCGCGACCATGGCCTGGGGAGGGCTCCGAGCCGCC
>PISW01007716.1:0-84896 GCA_004023785.1 Mungos mungo
TTGAATACTGGAGACGAACCATGGACTGAGGGGGGAGGGGGAGGGAGGGAGGGGGGGATGGTCATGGTGGGGGGCACTTGTGGGGAGAAGCACGTGGTGTTATATGGAAACTAATTTGACAATAAACTATTATAAAAAAAAAGTCTTTGCTTTCAATTCTCTGTCTTTTAAAGTTTATTTATTCTGAGAGAGAGAGTGAAAGTGTACATGCACGCACGCATGTGCATGAGTGAGGGAGGGGCAGAGAGGAAGAGAGAGAGAATCCCAAACAGGATCCCCCCAGCTGTCAGCCCATATCAATCTGATAAGAACATAAAAAGATAATGAGGCTTCTGTGATCAATCTGATATGGATTAGGTAGGAACCCTGTGGACAGGGACCATTCTTCCCAGTTCTACAGAGAATATGGCCAATAAGGACCAATGGGAAACACCAGGATGCTGGTCTGCCTGATGCAGAACTCTTGATCTCACAAACCATGAGATCATGACCTGAGCTGAGATCAACAGTAGGAAACTAAACCAACTGAGCCACCCAGGCACCCCTCAATTCTCTTATATATTTATCTAGAAGTTGAATAGCTGGATCAAATGGTGATTCTATGTTAAGTATTTTGAGGAACCCCCACATTGTTTTCCAGAGTGACCGCATCTTTGTAGATTCAATCAGCATGCAACATGCAGGACTCCCAATTTCTTCATATCCTGACCAGCCTTCCTCCCCCCACCCATAATAAGCCATTCCAATAGGTGTGAGGTTTTGATTTGCATTTTACTAATGATTAGTGATGCTGAGCATCTTTTCATATATTTAGAGTAAAAGAAAAGGGAGACTAAGAAGAGAAAAAGATAATGAGACTTCTGTAATCAATCTGATATGGATTAAGTAGGAGCCCTGTGGACAAGGACCATTCTTCCCATTTCTGCAGAGAATATGGCCAATAAGGACCAATGGGAAACACGAGGATGCTGGTCTGTCATTGGGCATTACAGGCTCAGTAGGATAGTCATCTCTTAGAGAGGCATTAGCTGAGTCCACATGGAGATTGTGCCCTGCACAGTGGGCACGGAGTCGCCCAGTACAGGCTGGCAGAAGATCCCTATGCCAGATGAACATGGGTTTGTTTGAGACCACCTGTGAAATCCTTCTGGGGACAACCAGCAGTAACAGTGGAGATGCATAAAAGACAAGATGAATAAATGCAGATGGGAGCATAGAGGGCATTTCAGATTTCTCACTGAATTCTTGTTTTATATCATAAGAACGACTCTTTGTGTGCACTGTGCAACATGTAGAATAATATTTAAAAGAATAGAGCTAAAAGGCAGAGGATCAGGACTGTTTCCCTAAAATGCAATTACCTCTGGATATCATTTGACCAATTTTTTGGAAAAATTTTTAAGGTTTATTTATCTTTTGAGACAGAGAGAGAGAGAGAGAGAGAGAGAGAGAGAGAGAGAATGAGTGGGGGAGTGACAGAGAAAGAGAGAGACAGAATCTGAGGCAGGATCCAGGCTCTGAGCTGTCAGCACCGAGCGTGACACAATGTGGGACAGGGCTCAAACTCACAAACAGGAGAACATGATCTGAGCTGAAGGCAGCGCTTAACCAACTGAGCCACCCAGGTACCCCTGAAATCATTTGACCTTTTAACATCTTAGTTTCTTTTCACAAAACATTTGGGGAATGAGACAATACTACACCTTTTTAAAAAAATTTGTTTATTTTTGAGAGAGACAGACAGAATGTGAGTGGGGGAAGGGCAGAGAGAGAGAGGGAGACAGAATCTGAAGCAGGCTTCAGGCCCTGAGCTGTCAGCACAGAGCCCAATGCATGGTTCTAACCGATGAACTATGAGATCATGATCTGAGCAGATGTTAGACGCTTAACCGACTAAGCCACCCAGGTGCCCCAGATGTATCACATCTTTTTACAGGGTTTTGTAAAGCTACATGAAGATAATAAGTGGGGAAATCTTTCGAACAGTAGAAAGCATGTCAGATATGATCATGCCAAAGTTGACAACTAAAAGGAGACATGACAAACTCTAGTTCGTTCTCCAACAATGCTGTATTATTTGCTTGAGGAGGTTGGAGAGCGATATGTCTGCTGCAAGTCTAGTGCCAGTCAGGAGCAGACTACGAATGACTTCTTGCTTTCTAAAGAGTATAGGTAGTATGCTTTTTGTCAAGAAGTAAAATCTAGAATTTATAGGCTAAGGGAAACTGAGATTTATATTTCTTAATGTGAATTGCTGTCTCAACTACACATGACACATAATGTAGATGGACCAAGCAGCACTTCGCCAGGACATTCAAAAAAGATTCTGGGAAGTCCCACTGCTATTTATTTAAAAGCTTTAGGTCCCCAAATGAGTACTGAGTTAGAATTTAGTATTCTGCACATAACATCAACCGCAACATCTTCAATACATATACAAGTGAAAATTAGATAATCAGCAATATGTGGAAATAAAACTGACAGAGGATGCAAAAGGATATGAGTCTGTCACCCAGTGTTCTAAAGCTGACAGGTCTGTGACAATTGATGACAGTGAAAAAAAAACTGCTGCTTTGTGCATGAGATGACTCAATGCCATGATTCTTTCAGAATCAAAGAAATGTCAGCTATTATTAGTATTAACAGAAAGCTTAAATATGCAGTAGAGCAAAATGCCCCAGTAACATTCTACTTGATTCATGTTTTTCAAAGGCCCGATTTCTTGGCCTCGATTGATGATGGATTCTACTATATAAAAGGATTGTTGATCTCTGGTTCTTATCAGAAGAAATGCAGTGGGTGGAAATATAAATTGTGAGCAATTTACATTGGTTTACGCTCTGTTGCTCATTTGAAAAAAAAATTAAATACATTGCTTGTATCTATTATTATGGTCATCAGCCCAACAGTTATGATTTATCAGAAATATAGCATGCAAAAAGAATTTAAACTTTTTTTATTATTGTCTGTGAGATTGTGTGTTTGGCAAAATATTGAAAGTACAGGGAAAGTGGTGCTGGGGAATAGGTTTTTGATGAAAGTGTCAAGAAATTTAGGAATTTGGTTCAATAAATATTTCTTTTTGTGCCCAATGCGTGTTGGGGATATCAACTAACAAAATCCAAGTATTTCCACTTGGACTCCTACATTATACCTGGGGGACAGATAAGAACAAACAAATAAATAATTCAAAGGAATTGGATCAGAATATGTGGCACCGAAAGTGCAAGTGTGGGGGTAGAATGGCTATTTTAGATAAGAAATTCAAAGTAGGCATCACAAGGATGGTGACATTTGTGTAACGTCCTAAAAGAGGTAGGGAAATTAGCCACTTAGCTTATATGGGTAATGCGCTTTCCTGGCAGAGGGAATAATCAGTGCAAAGGCCTGAGACCGGAATGTGCCCATTGTGCTCTAGAAACAGTAATGACTAGAGTGTTGGAGCAGGGTAAGTGAGGAGGAGCAGGAAGAAGAAAAAGTGGGGAGCATCATGCAAAGGACTCACAGGCCTCTGGAAGGTTTTGGTTGTATCCTCACACTGGAGCTGTGGAAGGCTCTAGCAGAGGTCTGCCTTGTGTGTTAATAAGAATTATTCCTGCAGGATAGACTATGGGGCAAGGAGAGCAGCAGGGAGACCAGGTAGGAGGCTTTGCAGAAGTTACAGTAACTTACACCAGAAAGGTGGGAAGATTGGGAATGGTGCCCATCTGAGGCTTACCAGGTGGGCCCAGGAATATGCTACTTGGGACCTGACTGCAAAGAACCTAAAAGTCAAGATAAAAAAATTGGTGCCATATTTTGGAATCAAAGGCCTGGAGAGACATTTTTACTCTTGTCTCCTTTTCATAATGTTTTCTCTTCTCACATCGGGATCAACTTTTTTTTTTTGTCTGCTTGAAAATCATTACTAATTTGGAGGAAAGATGCCAAATCATCCATAAACTTTCAATAGATGCCCTTGCATTCATGGAGCACTGCCCCTGTGGCCCTGAGGCTAACAGCGGGATGCATAATGCATGATGCACTCCAAGCCTTACATAAATACACATAAAACTTTAGCAGTTAAGAGGATGGAGCTATTAAAGAAAACAATGTGGGTGTAAAACAGTTTTGCAGAGATTAAAAAATTTTAAGCCAGGAGCTTTTTCTAAAGGAACAGATTGGATTTCTGATTAGAGATTGGAGGGAATGATAATTGAAATACTCATTTCAATACCAATAGAGTAACATGTGTGAATCTGTCCAACTCATATTTGGTTTGGCTAGAAAGAGAAACAAATAGCAATCACATATTTCCTTTAAGTACATAACTTATTATTTTTCTCCACCTTGTAGCCACATTCTTCTGAAATGGATATTTAAACAATGTACACTTCCCATTTTTTATTCATAATTTTACTCTGATGCTCATGGAAATAGGACTTAACCGATGAAAGAATGAGCATAAAAAAAAGACAAGGAAACATTTTGTATAATGACATGCTGATTTCTTCATCTACTGCAGCAACCATTGCTTTAACGTCACTGATTATCTTGTTATTAGTACTGAAAATGGCAGATAGGCACAAACTTTTGATTAGTCAGCATGTTTCGTCTGAGATCAAAAATCTCTAGGTTGTATGTTCATATCTCAAAGCACTCTGTTCCAAGTAGGGAACTTTATTTGAGCACTCTTTTGATGGATAATCTCAAAAGCCATTGTCCCTGGAATACTTCTTTGCATTCCTGTTTTTTCACTTTGATTAAAGTAGAAAGCATATTGCAGTTTTGAAATGGCAGAGTTCAGCTTTTGTTCCATTTTCTTGGAATTACTGAAAGTTGCAGTATGGGAACCTAGACGTAGAAAAGCAAGTTGGACAATGTTGAGAGGGAGGAAGAGGAGGATTCTCTCACACATACTCTGTGACTTTTAATTCTTTTTAATGGCTGTCTAAAGTTGCAGTATTCATTTACATTTTATGTGCACTTTCAGTTCAGTAGCGCTGTGCTGCTTCCCTGGTAGTGAAGGCAACTCATTAGGGTATCCCCAGTTCTTCACTGCCATTTATTATTATGTCACGGTCATTTGTTTCCCTTATCCATGAGCTATCATTACCTGATACATTGTGCTGTCATGATTTTAAACACACTGCTATCAGCTCAATTAAGAATAAAAAAAAAGAAAATATCTTATCATATCTTCATTTATTACTTCTCTAGTGCTCCTTTATTTTCTTTAACATAGATCTGACCCATAATATTTTATGACCTGTATTTATTTTCTTTTCTTGGAAGAACTTAACATTTCTTACAAATCGATTCTACTGTTGACAAATTTCCTTAATATTTGTTTGACAAAGTATTCCTTCTTTACTTCTGAAGGATAATTTTGCTGGTTATATAATTCTAGTTTGTTTTTAATCCTTTAGAACTTTAAACATCTCCCCTTATCTCCTCTTGCTTGCATGATATCTGAAGAAGTCTGATATGATTCGTATTTTTGTTTCTCTGTAGGTGAAGGGTCTCCCTCCACCCCCACTTCCCAAACCTGGCTTCTTTCCAAGGCTTTCCTTTATCCTTGATTTTTTGGAGATTTAAATATAATATGCCTAAGTGTAATTTTTAAAAATATATTTATCAAGCACATCATTCATAGAATATCCTGGAAATGAGGTTTTCTGTCATTAATTTTGGAAAATACTCAGCCATTTGTATTTCATGTTTCACCTCTTTCTCTCTTTCCTTCTCTTTCTCTCTCTCTCTCTCTCTCTCTCTCTCTCTCTCTTTCTTTCTTCTCTTCCTTCTGGTATATCCATTGCATGTAAGGTGCACCTTTTGTAAGTGTCCCACAATGCTTGGATGTTTTGTTTTGTTTTGTTTTCACATTCCTTTTTCTTTTTGTTTTTCCACTTAGGCAGTTTCTGTTAACCTCTTTAAGATCACTTGCTCTTTCTGTGGTCATGTCCAGCCTGCTGATAAAGCCCATCAAAGCATTCCTCATTCCTATCACACTGGTTTTTATTTCTAGGATTCCTTTTTGATTCTTCTTAGAATTACCATCACTCTGCTTCCATTATACATCTGTTCTTGCAAACTGTCTACTTTTTCCATGAGAGCCCTTAGAATTCAATCTTAATTTAAAAATTTCAAGCTTGATTATTACAAATTTTCAGCCACATCCGAACCTGGACCTGATGCTTGCATTATCTCTTCAGACAATTGTTTGTCTTTTAGTATGACTTGAATTTTTTTTTGTTGTCAGTCATACATGATGTACTAGGTAAAATAAACTGGGGAAAATAATCCTTTAGTGTGACATTTTTATGTTTATCTGGCTATGAATTAGGCTATATTTACTGTCTTCTGTAGCTGTAATATCAGAGGCTACAATTTCTTCTAGTGTTTTTGCTTTGTTTTCTCCCATTGTTTTGGGTTTCTTTAGAGACCTTTTGTTAAACAGGGTCTGGAGATTGCAGATTTTCAGCTGTAATTTTCTATTATCACATAGGAGCCCTGTTGATGTAAGCGGTTAGGTAGTTAGGTGTTGGTTAGGTGGTTAGGTGATAACATCTTAGTCATTTAGTCGGGTATGTTCCTGGGCTGTGACCTTCACATATGTTTCTCAGTCCCTGTATCAATCATCTCCACCACCCCACCTTCCCCCACCACCCCGCCCCATGTGACAGTGGAAGGTGCTTAGGTGAGCCAGGAGGGCTAAAACAGGCTGGAGTTGGGTACTTTCGTCCCTCCAGGCAAGTTAGACGTGGTACTGTGTTTTCTTAAAGACAGGCCTTGTTAAAGAGAATATAGAATTCTCGGGAAACTAAAAATATGGTTACTATTACTATCATTGTTTACCATATCCCGGCCAGAAGCACAGTGAGCTTCATGGTGGAACCTTGTGGAGCACCTGGAGGTAAAATTTATAAAAATATGGATTCCCTTAAGACTGCTCCTCCTCCTCCCCCATTTTCAACTCCCAAGCTCCTCCATGTTGATCCTCCACTCAACGTTAAGTGTTCCTACTGGTCCTGGGTGCAGCTGCAGGAGTCCGCTGCTGGGGCAGGTCTCCATGCCTAGGAAGCTGTGATGCTCTTTCTCTGCCAGACTCTCCTGTTTGGGTGGCAGCAATGTGCCCTTTGACTACAGTTCTTTAATGGATTTAAAAGTGTTGTTGATTTTTAGTTTATTAAGGTTTTTTCTTATTATGAAGATGAGAGTGAGGACTTTCAAGTTTTTTGTGTGTGTCCAATTGGAGACTACAAGTCCTCACTCTGTAACTTTTAAAAATCAGTAGGTCATTACAATAATTTATTCCATCACTGAAAGGCAGTTTGAATTTCTGGCATAAGATCTGACTTAAAATAAGTTCTACTTGTGGTACTTACTGTTACTCACCTCCTCATCTGAATGTTTATATTACCCATCTCAAAGGCTTGTGTAAAGATAACACTATATGTACACATTACTTGGCATATAGTATTTGTTCAAACAGATGTTAATGTCTTCCCTTTCTTGATTTTCCATGAAGAACGAATTGAAGGTTATTCACAACTGGGAGGCAGATGAGAAAACAAATCCTGGTTCTTTCTTTTTTCTTTTTTTTCCCTCTTGACTCAGCTCTCATTTGCATCTTTTCTCAGACACCGCTCCTGTAGCTCCATTGTGCAGTCAGTATACTCCACAGCATGCCACAGATCTGAAAACTTTCAAAGATCCTTCTTCCTGAAATTTATATTCGTATTTCCCAGGTTCATGTTTTGAGTTCATTATGCGAGAGCAAATGTCCATATCTTCTGGTACTTTGCCCACATTCTCCCCTCATGGAGTTGTTGGGATTCTTCCTTAATTAGCCGGAGAAATAAGTGACCTCTCTATCACCAACTGACAGTGTTAGGTTGAAGTTGTTCTGGGGAACACTTGCAAAAAAATTCTTCAGGTGTTAATGACTGTGCTGTGACAGGCTTCAGCAGTTGTTAGAAGGAACTCGGAATTTCAAGATGAGTGTAACTGCAGAAGAACTCCATGTTATTAGGGGTTGAGTGATAATTACAATCATTATCACAACATGAAATGATTTTTAGGTAATGTGAAAATTGTCCCTGAAAGCCATAAGCTTTGTGAATCCATATATATATTTAAGCATAAAATGAGCATATGCAGGTGAAATAATCTATTAGCTGAAGAGCTTTAAGCCATAAAATATGAAATTAAAGCAATATAATATTAAAGCAGAAACAAAACAACTCTTCTATGAAAATGGGGACAGCTTTGTCTAGAGTCATCTATGACTGCAAAGGCACAATAATTTCAATAAAAATATAGAAATATTGTGGTCATGAAACTATTCCTTTTTTAATGGTGGACTGCGATTTCTGTATGTTTGGGGGAATTTCTGCAGAGAGTGTCATGAGTGAAGCAAAATATTCTATTTTTTTTGTATTACTGTAGCACAACTCAATAAAGTATCTTCCTTCCAGGTCATCCTACTTTCCTAACCTCTTTATTATCACATTTTCCTCCTATTATCATGATTTTATTCTCTTTTATTCCACTTTCTTCCTGGAAAGTACATTTCAGAAGAATGTAAATCCTTAATAGTCTTTTACTGACTCCTTTTCTTTAAATGGGGGTGGAGTTTGTCTTTGATTTTGGCAGTAGATGGAATGACGTGGTACAATATCCAGACTATGAGCCCCACTAGTGCTGCTCTGAACAGAAAGACTTTAACACACTTTTAGGGCATAAGAAAGAAACCCTCAATCCTAAAAATAATACCATCAACTATCTATTAGAAAGGATTGTTTCATTTTATTTATGTCTAAATAGTGTTCAAATTCACTTTTCAAGCAGAAGTACATGCTCCCTGACACTATGTGTCATCTGGTGTCCCAGCAATAGGTTAAATAGAGTGTTCCAGAGATTAATTTTCTACTTGTATAATATCTTACCTCTTAAGTAATTAATGCATTTTATTTCCTTAAAAGGCACTACCTACACAGTATACATAAATATGATTAAATATTCATTATCAGTGCTAATCAGGAAACAGTAGTATGAAATATCTCATAAGGTTATGAGTAAAATTATTATTTCTGTATGGTTTGAAAAAAGGTTTTGAGTCTGCACTTGATGTGTGTGTGAATAAACCTTTAAATTAGATCATTGTGATGAATAGGTGGGGATAACTGGACAAGGTTTGCTTAGAACTATTTCTTATTCTTAGTTTCCATTAAGTATATAGGCAAACTTGCCCAGAGAAAACTGAAAATGAAACAAAAAAATAAAGAGAAGGAAGAAACATAATGCTGAATGCCCCACCCTTCTAAAATTGCAGCATTGTCTTTATACATCATGTGCTGGAAAGCATGAGAGATAGCTAATTAAGGATTTGGGCTTCTATGGTCCATTGCTGAAGAGAAAACTTGAGAGAGTGGAAAACAAAGATTAATAAGAGTCAGAAAAAAACCAAAGGGCAAAATCATGGGAAAAACAATCTAAAAATAGTATTTATTCTATATTATCAAGAATTGACTTTGCATTTGTATTATTAAGAGGGAGACATTTGTGGATTCAATATACTTGTTTAAATGTCTGCTGTGCAAAAGTACTGTGCCAGGTGTTAACCATAATCTTTATATCTTTCACATTTCATGTAGTTGCTTTCATACGTCTCATGCAAAACCTAACAAAGTAAACTTGAGAAGACTTCTTGTGTGCTTTTAGGTTGTTAAAATAAGTTATATTAGCAATTGTCAAACCGGCTTCTGCCCTCCAGTGAAGAAAGAACCATCCTGTTGTTTGATATCAGTCCTCATAGCAGAGGGATTCTCACTTTTTTTTTTTCTTTATAAATGAAGAGAAGGGGAATAGTTTGTTACTTATCAGGATGTCTGTCAACTTTTTTTTGAGTATGTAAAGAATCTGCTTATAACATCTGCTTGTGAAACAAGGAAATAGCAACTCTCTAAAAGTTTATTTATTTTGAGAGAGAGAGAGAGAGAGAGAGAGAGAGAGAGAGAGGGAACAAGTGGGGAAGGAGCAGAGAGAGAATCGCAGGCAAGCTTTGCAGTGTCAGTGGGGGCATGATGTGGGGATGTGGGGCTCTAACTGTTGAACCATGATCATGACCTGAGCCAAAGTCAGGTGCTTAACTGACTGAGTGATCCAGATGCTCCAGAAAAAGCAATTTTCTGAGCATTTTTTAATGTGCCTCTGTAATTCTCTCCCCAGTTTTCTTCCTGGTGGCTTAATTTAGCATTTAAAAAATTTGAATAAAATTATTTTTAAGAAAGGTTGGAACAAAGGTTGTATCATTGGCAATTTCATTATTATTCTCTGTAATACACAAACATGGGGCACATGTTTATTAAATAATTTCTAGTGTAAGTCCAAGTATGGCAACTGTGAAAGACAGAGTCCTTTCCTCAGTGCTAAAGACTTGGGAAGTTTCACCCATACCAGTCTTGACCCGCATAATATGTTCAAAAAGTTTACATTTTGGGGCTACTAAGTAAAAATGAACTAACTCAAATGTGTATGTTAGGAAAGTATGTTATTAAAGTTTGAATAGATCCATAATTTTAAGTTCTGTTTATGGAATTAGCAAACTGATTTGTCATATAATTTTTATTGTTTTCTCTAAATGACTTTTCTTAATGAATTAAAAAATATCTCCTAAAACAGTTTGAATGTCTGCTCAACTGAGTTCTTAAAAGTAGAAGTGAGTTAGAACTGTAAATATCATTAGCAGAGGAATGGTCCAAAACAATAATTTAAAAATTATTCTTGTCATATGGGAGAATTGCAAAACAAGTCATAAACTGAGAAATCTGTCTTTATTTAAATTGATTGGAATTGTCAATGGTTAATATCCTTGTATTTGCTTTATTTAAACCAACGCAAGCATGTCCTGGGTTATGAATCAGGAGACTTAGATTCTATCACTGATTAGCTCTGTGACTTGGTCTATTTTACATAAGTTATCTTGGAACCCAGTTTCCTTATCCCATGTATCAAACAGCTGTCAGTGCTCCACCCAGATCCCCTTGGATCCTTTTTCTGTCTCTGTCTGCTCTAAGTGCATGGGAATTTATGTGGCCCTGGATGAGCTTTTAGCCAAAAAGTGCCTTGTGCAGAAATGTGTGGCACAGCACAATCCCTTCGCTTCTGGTTGGAATTAACTCTGAGGTGGTGTTTATGCTCTAGAGTTGACCTTCATGATTAGTCTGAGACTAGGTCTTTGCTTGAAATCACACCCTTTTTGACTTCTTCCCCTTCTTGCTTTTTGTATTTCTTGACCCGCCCAAGGGTACTTCCTTAATACATCACTTGCTGCAGACCCTCATCTGAGTTTCTTCAAAACACAATCCAAGACACCTACAAAATCAGACAGTAGAATGAAGTCCGCTTCCCCCTAATCCTCTGTGATTTAAATTATAGTTTAAAATATATATGCATTTAATGACAGACCATATCAGTATGCTGTACTCATTTCTAGTGAACAAAGAGCAGTAACAGCATCATCTCTTAATCAGTTTGATTTCTATGTTATAGAAAAGAAACTGCAATTACACTTGTACCTTCCAGGATATTCATAAAAATTAAAAGGGCATGTTATTTTGGTAGAGTGTCTGTTGACATAAAACTCTTATTTGGATTCTTTTGAGATTAGAGAAGAGAGAAATTAGGTATGTAATTATCCAAACTTGACACTAAATTACTTGAGGTTGAGGGTAAAGAGATTTTCTTTGTAGTTTTCACATGCTCCTTCTCAGGAAAAAAGAAAATCAAGAGGAGCTTTTGTCAGTAGCTTTTTAGGTTTTGTGTTGTGTTGTTTTTGTTTTTTTTAAGGAAGAGAAAGAACTTCAAGCAATTTGTGATCAGAGAAGGGTCAATTGACAAGAATGTAAAGACACAGTAGGTGTGTGTACTCACAGTATCATTCAAATGAAATGTGGAAACATAATAAGTTGGACTCTAGTTGGGCTACATAAATGAAGGCAAATTCTCAGAAATAAACAGTGATATTTAGCAATGCAAGGTATGTGTGCTCATGGTTCTATAATCCTGATATTGAAAAATGAAAGCAGAAAAACGTCAATAATTTAGAGACCACACATTTACATAACACATGTTAGGTTGATAGCATTCCTACCAGTTTGTTTTTGTTTTCAGGTTCGGCTGAGACTTCTGGATAATGCAATGATTAGGATGAGTTGCGCAATTAGGACACAGTTTCTATTTATTTAATTATAACTATCTGACAGCCGTGCTGGGTGGCTCAGTCAGTTAAGAGTCTGACTCTTGATTTTGGCTCAGGTCATGATCTCACTGTTTGTGAGTTTGAGCCCGGCGTCCGACTCTGTGTTGACAGTGCAGAGCCTGCTTGGGATTCTGTTCTCTCTCTCTCTCTGTTCCTCCCCTGCTCGCTCCCTCATCTCTCTCTAAAATAAACAAATGTTAAACAAATAACTATATGACACTTTATTAAGCCCTTTCTTTACATGTATTATCTAACTCATTCTTGAACAACCCTGTGATGTTGGTATTACTAGCTACATTTTAATTTAAAGAGTTAAATTCATTTATTAATTGGTTTTTCCTTTTGTTGAGCACCCAATTGTAATAAACCTTGTACTAGTTTCTCCTAATCAGTAGTAAAGAATGTAGACTTGGTCTTTGTTTTCATGTGTCTTACAGTTTAGGGAATACAACTGCCCATATAAAAAACAGTGAATTTGAATTTAAACAGATCTTTTATATGCTAAATCTCATAGTCTTTACATTATCCTATGGATTTTGAAAAAATAGTAATTGAAATTCTACAAAAGGTTACTAATATCTTTTAACCTAATGAACACATAATAGATAAAATTATCCACTTATGGATTTAAGGTGTCTCATTTTCCTTTTGGATGAGAATGTGGTTGAAATGTTACTAGTTGGAGATTAATGCAGCAAGGTCATTTTGCATCTTAAACATTGTGTACAAAATCCAGGTATTTGCATGAGGTATCACAAATAAGAAAAGAGACTAGAACACCTTCCCAGTCCAGAGCTTCTCATCAAGGGAGGTTGCTGCTCACATGGATTAAATAGTGTGCTTTCTTTTATTAGATAATGAGATCCAGATCTCTCTCTCTCTCTCCTTCAGTCTCTCTCTCTCTCTCTTTTTTTTCCAAGACAGAAACTCTGGGTTCTCAGTTGCAACAGATCTTTATTTCATGTATTTCCTTAGTCTAAATATTTTCCCTTCAAAATCTTTTTTTTATTATAGAGCTCATTTTAATTTATTTGGATTTTAAATGGTCCTACTATTATATCCTTTCTTTGTAACTCTCTTAGTTAGAGCGATTCCTGCTACACCGCACAGTGTGTTAGAGTGAGGCTCAAACTCTAGAGCAGGACACACTGGACTTTCAGTCTTGGTTTGTTTTTTATATATGTGATGAAACTTTAGAAAATTACTTAATTCCTCAAAGCCTTTTTTTTATGAAGGCTTTATGAAATGAAGATAATAATATCTACTTAACCAGTTATTATGAAAAATTGAAATGAAGTAATGTATGTAAAGGTTATAATAAAAGTAGAGAAACAAGTGAATTTCTCCAATGCTAGAGTATGTGATACACAGTGAACACTACGCGATTAGTAGTAATTATTTATATATGAAATTAGGAAAAATAATGATGTGTGGTTCCCCATGTTATGGAAGTCAGGTGTAAGGAAATGACAGTCGGATTAGGGAAGTTCAAGATTTACAGTGTTTATGGTTTGCCATTACCTACCAGACTTCAACAGTATTCATGATACCTCATGCATATTTTTAATAATTGGAATATTGAACTCAACATAGTATTAGCTTTTAGCTTCAAGTATTTTGTTTTAATTGATTATTTGCTTCCCTGAGTGACAAAAATTTTCATACTCATAAAATTTTAAAGAAAATATTATAAAATTTTGAGTGTGAGTGAAGAATGGGATACAGAAGGCAAAGTCTGGGGCTGATTTTTCTAAACAGGTAAAAATTAGACACATTTGTTTTTATATGTGTTGTTAACTGAAATAAATCTACTTTTATTCTGTCATGTTTCTGTCATTCTGCATAAATTATGACAATTATAATTATGCACCTATATTATCTTTTTAAATCACTTTTATTATTCGTTGTATGGCTATTGCAAATCTGACACAAGCTTGTTTTCAAATTGACCTCACCCAAAAGTTAATCTATTACTTTCAAGTAGACAGAAAAAAAGTATTTTCTGACATATCAATACTGGAATTAGCAATCTTCTAAAAACTTGGCAGTATAAGTTATGGAAAATCTATCTTGTTGTCAGTTTAATTGCAGAGAGATTGATGACTCTCAGGTTTATTGCTCATTTGTAGTTCTTTTATGAATTGCCAATCTATGTCTTATATTAATTTTCTTGTATGGTTTGGGAAATTATTTTATTGTTTTGTAAAACTATTTGTGTTATTTCTAATCTTGTTCTTTTATGCAGTTTGATTTTTAATTACGTTCTAATTTCTCAAATCTGACTTCTGAATTAGTCACATAATTTGTGGTTTCTGCCATTGGACTAATGCATTAGCGATATTATATAAACAGTCACTTACATTTCATCCTAACAATTATGAATTATTTCTACATAAAAACCTTTATTCTATCTGGAATTTATTTTGGTGAAATAGCTAAGTTATTTTTCCAAAATGGATTTCCATTCATTATACCATTTAGTGAATAGTCTGTTATTCTTCCCAACTATGTAAAAATGTACACAAAAATAGTTACATGTATTTGGATATCAAGTTTTAGTTTTATAGCTCTTACTGTTTTAATTTTATAGCTTTATGATTATTTGTTTCCATACATTTTTCTGTAAGTTTGTTAATTTACTTTTTTTCACATGAACCTTAAAATTATTTTATCCATTTGAAAATAAAGTTCTATTGGGAATATTACTGAAGTTTACTTAAATACTAATTTGGGGAAGAATATATAATGTAACTTCATTCCTGTTAGATGTTTGTTAGTATCTCTTGATAATCTTATATTCAAGAGACTACAGATTGGAATCATTGCTTATAGGAGAATAATTTTCAAAATGTCATTATTGTTGTGATTCAAACTGTGTTTTGAAGTTCCCTAAAGATCCCATGGAAGTACTTTGGAGAATGTCACTGACCCAGAAAAGACCGGAAATTAGAGAGGGTGTGTGTATGTGCATGTGTGTGTCTGTGTGTGTGTGTGTATTCATATGCATGGATCTTCAACAAGATTAGCTGTACTTTCATACTATATTTTATTTGAAGAAAGGTCCAGATGATTAATGAATGGAATTATAGACAAAAGAGAAATTTCTAGGCATGTACTTCACGATTTTACACTTATCCCCATTTTGTTCTTTGTATTTTTTGAAGCCAATGACTTGGGGCGCCTGTGTGGCTGTCAGTTAAGCATCCGACTTCGGCTCAGATCATAATCTCATGATTCGTGAGGGTGAGCCCCGCATCTGGCTCTGCACTGAGAGCTCAGGGCCTGGAGCCTGCTTTGAATTCTGTATCTCCCGCTCTCTATGCCCTTCCCCTGCTTATGTGCTCTCTCTCTCTCTCTCTCTCTCTCTCTCTCTCTCTCTCTCTTTCTCTCTCTCAAAAATGAATAAATATTAAAAAAATGTAACAGCAATGACTTATTCAATAATTAAATCAAAGTTATGTTTATACTACTGTCTGACAAAACGGAGTGGAAAGAATAATAAATATATTAAGGACCAAATCAGGATCTCTCTCCCCCAAAACATGACAAGTAAAATTCAAGGGTGAATTTAAGAGAGGGAAATTTAAGGTGAAATGATAAAGGTTAGTACTTGGATCTGAAATTCTAATGGCAGAAATTCAGGATTGGGGAGATGCCGCTTAGCAGCAGGACATCTAAAAAAAGATGTAAGAGATTTAGCCATTAGCAAGTTTCATATGACTCATTAGAAGGCAGAAGTCATCAAGAAGAAAATTACGATCTTGGATTGTATTGCTATCCCTATATTAAGTAGAATATTTGGCAGTAGCCAGATACATCTATAGAAACACTTTTCATTCTTTATACAGTACTTGAAATGAGTTAAAAACAAATTGAGTTTGTTTCAGAGAACAGAAATTAGATAATCAAGAGAGTTAAGGGAGACTCTAAACCTTATTATGTAAGAGGAGTTGAGGGAAATAAGGAAGATTTTGCTTGGAGAAGGAAAGATTCAGAGAGAATGAGACAGCTGCTTGTAAATAGTTGAAGTATTGCCATGAGGCTATATGGTCCCACGAATGCAAACTAGGACCAATTTTTGTATAGTACAGGGACACGGATTTCAGCACAAGATAAGGAAAAGCTCACAGCTAGAGCTATTTGAATATCAAACAAACTCTCTTGAGAAGTAATATGTAGCCTATCACTGGAACTGTTCAAATGTAGGCAGGGGATAACCACTTCAAGGGGGTTATTGTAGGGGAGATTCACGCATAAAAGGGTAGCTAAATGAGATGGTGGTTAATGCCCATTCCAACCCACAGATTTGGTACTTCTATTACTTAGGGGCTTCATTTGACTGTAAACTAAGGGTGAATTAAAATGAAAGTTTTTTCCCCCACCGAAAAAAAAACCATAGTTTTAAGGGAGGAAAGTTAAGAGTATTTATAGTTTACTGTGTTTTAAGTCATATCACAGTGGCGAAGTGAAATGTATAAGGTTCACTGAGAGCAAAAGGGAGGGAATAGTTTGGGGAGAAATGAATAGATATTAAAGATATCTTCACATATAAAAGAGTCCTCACGTGACGTGTATTTAGGTTAACTTTGTGATGACTATATCAACATTTCAGAAGAGCAGATTAAACTCAATGTAATCACAAGTGAACCAGTGATATATTTTATAGTAGATTGCCTCCCAAAGAGTCACATTCAATGTTTATATAGTCGTAATTATGAAAATCAGAATAAATAGACTCTACTACTTGCTTCTCTTCTACCTAGCTGTATGAGTGGAATATGTCCCTTGCCCTCTCTTGGCCTCAATTTCTTCACATGTAGTGGGAAGTAATTTACAATAAGTGACAGCTAATTTTCCTCCCACATCTGAAATGCTAAAACTCCACACACAGGTGCAGGTCTGTTTTTCATAACCCAATCCCTTAAGACCTGCTTCCATCTTTCCTTTATTATAGCCAACTCCAATGATGATTACAATCTTGTTTCAATTCAAAACCTTACTGTGATTGCCTGCTCAGAAGTCCAGTGAATTTTATATCATCTTGATTTGAAGACCTTTAAACCCTATTAGTCAGTCTAGCAGAACTGTTTTGAAACTTGAAAGTGACTGTTGCTCATTTGTAGTATCCTTGGGGAACCTTATATGAAAGACATTCAGGTAAGGTAAAATATTTTAAAAACATGGCTCAAATGTAATTAATGAATGTTGAAACACCCACACAAAACCTCTTTGGAAATCGAAATAAAATTCATGATTTTGACAGTATATGATCTTTGGATATGTTTCAGTGCTATATTATTATATCACAGTCGGAGATAGAGAAAGAAGGGAATCAAGCAAACTCTAACCATAATCTGAGTTTAAGAATGTTACTGAAGTAATCTATTTCATGAGCCACTCTGGTTGGCAACTTCTTGCTGGAACTGAGAGTCAGATATAGTATGCATTCAATAAATGTTTGTTGATTGTAGATTTATTTTATTCTGAAGAACAATTTAAAAATATGTTATTCTTCATTTCCATTATTTGGCCAAACTCCAGCATGGAAAATACATTGATGACAGACATAAGAGGTAGCAATAAGGTTTCATTGCTATATATTGCATGGATTGTGACAAATAAAGACTTGATTAACTAATTCCATTTCTCTTGGGTTCAGTTTCATCATCTATGAAATTAGAAACTTGAGTTAAATGAATCAAAAATTACTTTCTCCTTCTGAACTTCTATTATACTCCATTGATGGGATTATGCTTTGCGGTTCAGTCCTAAAGAACACATATGTTTTATCATCTGTTATTGTTTTGTCACTCAACCCTGCTGTGTTGAGAAGCTCACAGCCACAATTATGTTTCAGAAAGTTAGCATTGTAATTGTAGAAACAGAAACACCAGCTTTGAGAATTGCATACCTGTGGTCATTTCAGAATCAAGAATGTAATTTTTACTGTCCTTTTCCCCTCCATATTCTATCTCTTGCTTTTTTTTTTTGTCAGAAAAAAGGGATGAAAATTTGTAAAGTTTTGAAAATGATCAATTTAGGTCTTCAAAGGCACTTTTTTTTTTTTCTAAGAAAAGCAATATATTATTTGGTGAACTTTATACTAGCATAATACTTCTCAGTTCTCTGTGGAAAAATATAAACTTGAACATATTTTTTGTAATCTTTTGGAAGAAATAAAAAGACTTCAGAAGCCTAACGTAGACAAAAAGCAGCACCAATAAAATGTAAAAGTGCCATAGCTGTTACTTGAAACATTAAGTAGGTATTAATCTTAACACAGTTTCTATGAGAAAGTTGGCAATGCCGAAGTTTGCCCCTGATTGGAATTTTTAAGAGTCTCACATTTTTTGCTCCTTGAAGTGCACAAAGGTAAACAGGATTGAGGTGCAGGGGAAAAAATTATAAATGAATTAATTTGCTATAAAAGTGTATTTTAGCAGGGCAAGAATATTTTATGGCACTTTCAGATAGATTAATACTGTGGAAAGACCTCAGCTCTGTGACCACTCTGAGCTTCAGGTTCCTATTCTGTGAAGTGGGTATCACAGCTCAAAAAGCATCACATTTGTGTCATTTAAAACAAATGTTAATAAATTATACATACATACCTTGTGTAATATTTCAATATCTAAAAAATGAATTATTTTATAAAAAGAGTACTTTTAAATAAGTAAATGCACAAAATATTGTATGTGTAATAGTCACAGACACAATCCTTATGTTTTACTGATTTACAGTATGAGGCAGAATATGAATCTATGCTGAAATTATCAACTTTTTAAACATATAATTAAGAGATCTAGAAAGCTGAAATCTCTAATCAGTCTAAAAGCATAGCAGCACATCAACTGTAGGAATCAGAAGGAGGAACAGTTTGATAGGGAATGAAGGGAGGTTGATTCATCAGTCTGTCTTGCATCCAGATATGACTGAGACAATTTCACTGATTATTTCTGCAGAGCCAGGCAGGTGTCCAAATGCATAATAGTGGCTCAGTTATTGTTTGCTAAATAAACTTGAAAGGGAAGGAAGTTTGAAATGTTAAAGGTAGCTTACACACTAGTGTTTATAAATTCTTTTAAAACTTTTTCAAGACAGGGGCACTTGGGTGATTGAATTGGCTAAGTGTCTGACTTTGGCTCAGGTCATGATCTTGGGTCCGTGAGTTCAAGCCCCATGTTGGGCTCTGTTCTGAAAGCTCACAGCCTGGAGCCTTCTTCAGATTCTGTGTCTCCCTCTCTCTGCCCTTCCCCTCTCACTCTTTCTCTTTCAAAAATAAATAAAGATTAAAATTTTTTTAAAATATAGAACTTTTTTCAGGTAAAATAAATCCCTGATAAAGTATCATATTCCTTTATGGTTTGTTTCTTGATGGAAGTGGTGTGAAGTGATGGTAACACTTGGACTATAAAACTGTAAGAATGTTGTGTGAATTAACTGATAATTTCAAAAGTAATCAGGTAACACTTGGGACTCTAAAACTGTAAGAATGTTGTGTGAATTAACTGATAATTTCAAAAGTAAAATGAGAGGAGTTGAAAACATACTGTTATCTCTGTATAGCAATAGAAAGTCAAACCCTTCCTTTTATAATTCTTTCTAGAATTAACTCAACTTATCTTTATTTGAAATTCTATTTTATTACAGAGAATCATGTATAGACACTAAATAAATTATCCCCCAAGCCTTTTCCTCTTGTGTATTCTGTTTCTCTCTTGAAGTCCCTTCTATCCAATGAGTTATTCAATCTTATTACCTGGAACTATTCTTCATTCTTCACCCTTCCCTACATACAATAAAATGCCAAATATTTCAGATTCTACTTCTGAAATATTTCTTAAAGAATCACTCCTCCATCATCATTACTGTTTCCTTCTAATACAGACTTTAATCATCATTCACCTTGATGATGGCAACAGCCTCTGACATAGCTCCATGTACTGTTTCAAATTAAAGTGCTATTCTACAATCAAAGCAATCTTTCTAAGAATGCAAGTATTACCTTATCACTTCCATGCTTAAAACATTTAGTTGTGTGCAAAGTATCTTCAGAATAAAACAAGCATTTAAAAAATATCACAGAAAGTATTTTCTTCCTCTGCCTTGTCTCTTAATATTCATTGCTTTAAGTGTTATTCTTCATTAACATTAAGTATATCGTAGTTTCCAGCATATATGATGTCATTTTGTAACTTTATTAGTCAGTAGATATAATGCTAAAAGTCAAAAGTGGTTGTACAAATGAATGAGATTTTTATCATGGATGAAATAAATCCTGTGATAAATAACTGGACAAAGTATTTCTGATTATCTCCTTTTCTTAGTCCATGCATCTCTTTTTCCAAAGCAAGTGTATTTTCTGCTTTAGCTAGTAATTCTGGAGTTGAGGTGAAGCAACAGATAAGAAAATAAAGACACAGAGAATTCAAGTCTTAAAATGTTTGTAATCCTAAAAACTTGGATTTCTAAAACCCGAAAACCTACACCAGTTAGAGTGATTGGTTGGATAAAGAAGTAACTTATAAAAGTATTGGAAGAAATTATAAAGTTGTAGGAGAAGCATGGCATTTTGCATAGGAGTTAAACATGTCAGCCTTGGAGGCAGAAAGCCTTGGGTTGTATCTTTGCTTTGCTGTTTAATTAGGCATATGACCTGAGCAGTTATCTGACTATTCTATGCCTCAGTGTCCTTAAATATAATCTAAGAAAAATAATAGTACCTACTTTATAAAATTAGACTGAGGGTTTAGTGTGTGTATTTGTGTGTATATTATTATCTATAAATTTTCCTGGCACATAGTAAGTATTCAATAAGTATCATTATTACTATTAAGGGGCAAATATATGAAATAAAATATGTTTGTGTGTGTGTGTGTGTGTGTGTGTGTGTGTGTGTAAGTGGAAACACAATGATCCTGTAGAAAATTTACTTCTGATTACCCATAAAAGAAAATACCTAGTTTCCAATGTTCACTACAAATGCCTTTTATTGCAATTGAGAAATAATAATTTGCTGTCTCTCATATATAGTGATTTGATGTTCCTTTTGTATCTGCATTATGTTTAATTCTGAAAGGAATAAAGAATTGTATATTATGATGTAGTAAGGATTGAATAATGTGAAAATCTGGATGTGCTTAAAACTGGCAGAATTATCCCCTTACTCCACAATCCGATTCACAATCCACGCTATTGTTCTTGCTAGAAATATGCACATGGTTTCTCCCATGATGTTTATAGCCAAGTTAGTCATAACATTGAGACCACTGTATTTCTTAAATAACTTTCAAATATACCCATATTAATTTTGTTTTTTAAAGCTATTTTGAGTATAACTTATGTATCATAAAATTCACCTGTTTTTAACTATTCAACTCAGTGATTTTTTAATGAATTCCTGCAGTTGCGCATCATTACAATCCAGTTTAGGAGATTTTTATCCTCCAGTTAGACCCTTCATGCCCATTTACAGTAACCACCCCCATTGCCCCTAATCTTCCACCCACCCTCTAGAAAACCACTTATCTGTCTCTGTCTATATATTTTCCTGTACTAGATATCTCATCTATATTTAATTATATAATATGTGGCCTTTTTTTCTTCTTTCACTTAGCATAATGCTTTTGAGATTCATTTATGTTGTAGCATGCATCAGAATTTCATTCCTTATTATTTCTGAATAGTATTCCATTATGTAAACGTATCACATTTGTTTCTCCATTTATCAGTTGATGGACATTTGAGTTATTTCCACTTTTTGGCTATTAGGACTAACCTTAGCTTCATGTGCAAATGTTTGTGGGAACATATGTTTTCATTTCCTTTGGGTAGTTACTTGGGAGTGTAATTGCTGGGTTGTGAGGTCATCCACGTTGATTCTTGATGCACCTTTAACTCACTAATATAACTACTAAAGTGGTTTATAAAGTGAGATCTTACACATACCGTGCATCTGTTGAAAGCTCTGAAAGATCTCCCAATCTTTATTCATGCTTTGTGCTAATAGATAGCATCTCATACAAAATGTAGAGACATTACTTGATTTTATATCTTTCTTATTCTTGCTTTCTTCTCTCTAGGAATATTGGCTTCTTTAAAAAACTTTTTTTTGAAGTTTATTTATTTATTTTGAGAGACCAAGAGAGCAAGTGAGGGAAGTGCAGAGACACAGGGAGAGAGAGAATCCTGAGCAGGCTCCACACTGTCAGTATGAAGCCTGATGCTGGGTTTCAACTCATGATCATATCCTGAGCCAAAACCAAGAGTTGGGAGCTTAACCAACTGAGCCACCCAGGTGCCCCAAGAATACTAGGTTTTTAGTAGTTAAAGGAGCTAGATTTTATGCCCCAGTGTCTTCAGATTGCCCCTCTTTTTATGTTTGGCAGCCTACAGGGTTATTCCCACTGTATTCAGTGACTAATTCATCTTTTAGATCTCAGCTTCCTCAAAGAAGGTACCACTGACCCTCCATTCTGTTTAGGGTCTATCTGTATGTGTACCCAATCTTCTGATTTTACTTACTATTATTTTTCACTATTGATATCAATTAATTATGTGAGTTATCATTGCTTAAAATGTATTTTCTGGTAAATCTCAAGGTCCATGAAACCAAAGATCACATCTATCATCAACATTACTATAGCTTCAGTTCCTATATCGTGACAGACTCACTGTAGCTTCTCAAAAATAAATAAACGAATGGACTCAAGAGACATTGATGATTGATTGGATGGTAACTGTTAACCTGAATAGTAGTAAACTCAAGAAAATCTTTAGATATTATAGATGTTAGTAGAGAATGGAATGCCAGTTTTCCCTGGGAAAAAGTAACTACCCATAATGGGCAAAAGGAGAAAAGTATTATTTGATTGCATACATGTGATTTTTTTTATTTCTCTCTTTATCTCATTTTCTTTTCAGTGTAGAATGAACATAACTCATACTACTTATTCTCCTGCCTCCTTGAATAACTTATTGTACTGTATGGTATATGGTAGTTTGGGCCTGATACGGAATTTTGAATTGCTATATGCAAGAGATAGCCACAGGAGTAAGTAGAAAGCATATTATGGAATTTGCTATGCATTAATGCATAGTGATGAGGAGAGATTCTGAAATGAGATATGGAGGGAGAAAGTCAGTACAGTACAGTGTTTTAGGATGCTTGATAATGAGAAAGTGATGAGTAATGCTATCAAAGGGAGAGCTCGTATTTCCTGGGACTGCAGCAGCCGAATTCACAGTGGGAAGAGGCAGCCTATAAGAAACAAAATTTATTTTTTTTAACATTCGAATGCTTTCAAAGTGAAGTGATTATAAACACACAGAATTTTTCTCACAATTTCTGTGTCTGAAAACAATGCTGTAATGTCATGGCATCATCTATTCTACAGCAAATTTTAGGGATGGTTATTATCTTAAAAATCTCTTAAAATATGAGTTGAAAATCATCCCATTCTTGAAACTCAGTTGAACTTTGGATACTGACACGACATTGATTGGGAAAAGCGCTCTAGTTTTCTGTAAGACTGGTGCGCTTTTTAATTTTAATGAGCAGACACAAGTGAATCAGGAGTGTGAAGAATGTCGGCAAGTTGTACAGCTGCAAGTGTCAGTTTCAATAAGGACAACAATATTGGGAGCAAATTCGATGGCGGAAACTTGAATTCTGGCCACATATTAAGAAGCTAAGGAAAAGCTTGTGAACCTATGAAAAAGGAGTATTTGATTTTCAAGAAAGAAGTTTTAAAATTCTCTCAAATATGAAGGAAACTGAGCAGATTTTCCCAAGAAGACAACTTCTCCAGGCAATAGGGTAGTGACAGCGAAGCCCTCGTATGGAAAGTTTATGCAGTGGAGTTATCAGATACAGTGAAGTCTCCAAATCCAAGCAAGGGGTTATAAAGGGAACACAAGGCTTCTCTATTTCTTCTGGAAACATTTGGTCACTGGAATAACTAAGGAACTCACCAAATTAACCGCTGGCTTCTGCTGCCATTGCATCCAAAGTTCACCTCTGCCTAGGCTCTTCTTTCATTTTTATTATCTGAGTTATTTTCCATAGTGTATCCCATAATACTGCTGTTCCCTTCTGAGCAGAATGTGGCTTGCGTGTTGGGACCTTAGGACCTAGCACAGTTGCATACCCCGTAGTAGGTACTCAGTGTGCCAAATAAGTGGAAAGCTAGATAAAAAGCTGCATAAATGAATGATTCATTAATCATTGCAGTGGGCCAATAAAGATGATTTTCTTTATTCAGCATGTAGGTTTACATCACACATTGGGAGTTAATAGGGGAAAGTGAAAGCTGGATTTTGTAATATTTTATTATCTGCTGCCACAACTTTTTAAATGATGCTTTAGCAGACTCTGCACTGTGTGAGTACAGAGGTAATTTTTAAGTGATTTGTAGTGTTTACAATAGGCTAATTTTCAAATATTTGGGGTGCATATGTTCTTGCATAAAAACCATTTGCTAGCAAATATATTTCTCAAACTAATGTAATGTTCTTGTCTAGTCTACTGTGCCTAATTTAAAAAGTGGAAGATGATGTGGAACTTTCTGGCAGGAAGTTGAATGATAACACACATTAATGAAGGCAAAGTGTATGACATATCAATTTAGGTCTCATTGGATCAGAGCATAACTTTCATAAACATGCAGTGTCCTCATTGTATAGCTCCTTGTCCTTTACATCCCAGTACTGAGACTTGAAACGGAGCATTCTTTCTGTGCTAATGTTGGCAAATAATGTTCATTGCTGTCAGTATGCCATTTATTTAGAAAAAGCAGGGATGACATTTCACCACTTTCCCTGAAAGGGTCATAAAGCTGCAAACTGTCTCTGGATGTCTCTGCTACAGATATTGACACCATGAGAGAAATCACTTAAGCCCAGGTGGCCCTTTTCCTTTGAAAATATGGGGATTATCGGTGATAAAAAAAGAAAAGAATAAAATAAAATTCAAAAGTATCTTTGAAATTTTTAAGTCCTTTTTGACAGATTAACCATTCCCTTTGATTTTTTTGGTGTGGATTAATAGCCATAGAAGATGGGTTAAAAAAATCCACAGTACATTTTTATTTGATTCCCAAATTAACATAATGCATTGATTTTTTTTTTATCTTCCTTTGTTTCAAGGAGCCCAGGAACTTAAAGGATTTTTGTCTCTGTGTGTAACTTTGCTCTGTCAGCATCAGCTTAGAAGAACGTACTGTGGAGGCTGGCATATCAAGGAGCATAAAGCACTACAGTGCTGGATATTGCCTCTGGCACAAAATGTACAGTACTAATAGTACCTCATTTATTGTACTCCTGCCCATAGAAAACCTGTAAGTGCTAAGCATAATTCATTTTATCTGCACTAGCTTACTAATCCTTTTGCATTAGCACTTTCCAAGGCGTTCGTTGTTGGCAGTTGTCTTCTAGGAAGGAGGCATTTAAAGTTCTAGGTGCCAAGGAGTTAAAGTGGTATGGAATTATTAAATCATTGAATTTCCTATGTGCTGAAATGCAGAGGTAAATAAATCCTTTTGCTTATGCAGATTTGGTCCATCAGATATTCTTGGGAAGTCTGTCATCATTAAAGATGTGGAAGCAACTTTGCCAAGCATGTAAAGCTTTGTTTGTCTTCTTGGCACATTCAGTATCATAGTTAGGTAAGTTTTGAGTTCATGGAAATTTATGAAAGTACAATCAAGACAAGGTAAGCGGGTTTAAGTGCTATGGGAAGTTACCCTTTGCCACTTTTTAGTTTAGCTTTGCATCAGTGGTTTTGGAGTTTTAAAATTTTTTTTAGTCTTGGAAACATTTATTCAGCTGAAATATTTGGAAGAAGTCCAACACATAAAATGCACACTAGGGGATTTTCTCTGCTTGAAATGCATGTGAGCTGCTTGGAGCCCTGCCTGCTTGGCCCTCCTAGTCTTTCATCCCCTGCCTCCAGCATACCCATATCACCCTCTCAGTACTCTGCAGAGTACAATTTATAAAGCACTCTCTTAGACCATAACTACTTGAGAGAAAATTGAATAGAATACCAGTGTCAAAAAATCACCCTGTAGTGACCAAGGTAGCAATAACAAATTAATTTAATTTAGTTGTTCACTTAGTTAATTAGGATTATATATGTTTTTTTCTATGCCAGGCATAAAAATAATTCTTCCTTTCAAGATGGATTAAGCAAAACAATTAATGAAAAAAAAAAAGTGCTTATGGGACTCTGCCATTTATATTGAAGCCTCCAGTACTTTTCCTAGACTGAGATGCAGGGGTCTGGGTATGTGCTATTGGAATGTTGTTCTGGCCAAAGCCAACCAAACAAACAATAAAAAATGAAATCAGAAAGATGGAATTCAAAATTCAATCTAGGAATACATGGAACAGAACATCTGAAAACTCTCAGGAGAGGAGAGGACAACAGTGTAAGGCCTCTGGTGGAAACAAGGAATGAGGCACAAAGTTGAGAGCACTCTTACAAAGGAACATTTCTGGGTAGAAAGCAGACAGGGTGGTGAGGAAGGAATCTTAACAGACAGAGACTCCTGTCACGTTAGGAACGCTCACTGCATATGTGTTTTGTGGATTAATGGACATGTACTCTTAAAGGCATACTTTGTACAAAGTACTAATGAAAACTCAGAGGAAACAAAGAGCAATGCCAAGTTTAGGGAAGTACTTAAGAACAGCAGAAGGATAAATAGAAGTGTGTCATGTACAGAGCATGTACCCATATGCAACAAACCTGGCAAATAGTTCAGTATTGTTGAAATTCGTAGGGAAAAAAGGGAGGAGTGGAAAGCATAAAGCTATGTATTTGAGCAGTAACCAGATCATAAAGGGCATGCCTTCCAGGTAATCAGGGTAGAGTTTGTCCAATAGCCTATGGGGAGTCATTAAAAAATGTCATGCAAAAGATAGCAGGGTCAGACTTGTATGCTAGAATGATATACCAGAGGAAGGGAAGACTGAAACCCATAGACTGAGAGAATGATTCTTATCGTTGTCGAAGAGAAATTTCCCAAATTGTATTAACCAGGAGAATTCCATGGTTTAAAGTAGCATAAAATACTAATGAAATGATAAAAATTCTTTGTAGTAACATGGCAGCTAGATAACTGTTTAATTCACATTTCCTCTTGAATTTTCATAAAAGCGCAAGATACAATGCAACTGTTAAATCAACAAGGGAATATGGGAATACGCATATCAGTGGGCCAGCATGCAATTTCAGGGTGTAATTCCAATAAAGTGCAATTCACTCCTAAAGTCAAGGAAAAAGAGCTAGACAGCCTTATCACCTAACTCCACTTTGGCCTTGTAACTCAGAGATTTGGGGGGCTCTTTGACAGAGTAACTATCCATACTCTTTTGGATTGGATGTGGTTTTCTGAGATAGCAAAGTAATCCCATCCTCCAAAGCCTCCAAGAAATGCATTTGTTTTAATCCTTGCTCCTCCATGTGATGTTGGCCACATCACTACTGTGATGTAAAATACGGATAATGCTGGTATGTACTTCCTGCGATTGTTCTAAGGGTTAAATGATGTGTCATAGATTATACTTCAGAATTGTTGTCACCTTGTAATTATCATCTTACTGTTGTTACTTTATGGACATTCAGGGGTTACTATATGCAGAAATAGGTTTATTCATCTATACAAAAGGAAGTAATGACACCTAACCTCACAGAATTTTTCTAAGTATTTAAAGTACATATGTGAACTTCTTTGCTGGTGTCCATAATATATTAACTGAATAAATCATAAGATTACTAGTCGTAGTGATTGTGGCAGCAGCTGGAGTAGTTATAGTTAAGTAATGGTACACAATCAAGGCAACTGACAGTTGGGCATTAAATTCTCATATGAAGTTGGTAATATGACATTGCAAAGAAGAAAGATGTCACTCAGCAGACCAAGAGTTTTCATTCCTTCTTTCTGGCAAGGTTAAAACTGTTACAACTTCCAAATAACCCAGTGGGAAGGGGGGAGTTGTATGCAGAGTCCAGTAACAGAATAGGAGAAGATCTCTTTCCTCTTCCTGGCAATGTCACAGTAAAAAATGTAGACTCTGAGTGCATATTTGGCATTTTAACTATATAACTTATATCTAAGAGTAGGATTATAATGAGTATTAGGGAGGAAACATAGGAAAATTATCCATGATATTCAATTAGAGAGTAAAATTGACCTTAATTCTTTAAAGAGAAGGAAATGGAAAGAGATAGGGCTTTCTAAAGAGACTCATTAACCCATATATTTATTTTTATTTTCTCAGCTTTATTGAAGTATAGTTGAAAAATAAAATTATATTTAATGTACAATCTTATGGTTCAGTATGCATAAACATTGTGAAAGGATTCCCCCCATAGAGTTAATAAACATATCCATCACCTCACATATTTATTTTGTGTGTGTGTGTGTGTGAGAATATTCAAGTTCTATTCCCTTACCAGATTTTAATTATGCAGTGCAGTGTTATCAACAGTAGTTACCACATTAAACATTAGAACCTCAAAACTAACAAAGTTTGTACTGTTCTCCATGCTGTTTAGCATATAGGCTGCACCAGTTCACACGAACATGAGGATAGCTTTATTTTTTCACATCGTCGCCAGTATTTGTTACTTCTTGTCAATTTGATAATATATATTTTATCAGGTGTAAAGTAGTTTCTCATTATGGTTTTATTTGTATTTCCTGATGATTACTGATGGGCAACTTTTCATGTACTTGCTGGCCATCTGTATGTCTTCTTCAGAAAAAAAAAATGTCTATTTAGGTCCTTTGCCCATTTTCTAATTGGGTTATGTATGTATGTATTCGTTTGCTATTGAATTGTATGGGGTTTTTTTGTATATTTTAGGTACTGACCTCTTATAACATATGTGTTTGCAAATATGATTTCCAATTTGGTCAGTTGCCTTTTTCATGTCTTTAATTTCCTTTGCTGTACCAAAACTTTCTAATTTAATTAAGTCCTGCTTATCTAATTTGCTTTTATTGCTTTTGCTTTTGGTGTCCAATGGGGGAAAAAAAATCATTGCCAAGACCAGTGCCTAAACTGTTTTCTCCTGGGAGTTTTATGGCTTTCGGTCTTACATGCTAGTCTCTAATCCATTTTGACTTGGTTTTGTGTATAGTATAGGATAGAGGTCCAGTTTAATTCTTTTGCATGTGGCTATCCATTTTTCCCAATACGTTTTTGAAGACACTGTTCTTCCCCCATTTATTTCCCTAGCTCATTTTTTGAAAGTTAGTTGACCACATGTGTATAGATTGTTTTATCTGAGTCCTCACTTCTGTCCTATTGACCTATGCATCACATTTATGCTGGTACTGTACTATTTTGATTACTATAGATTTGTAATATATTTTGAAATCTGGAAGTGTAATGCCTCCAGCTTTGTTCCTGCTTCTCAGAATTGCTTTGACTATTTATGGTCTTCGTGCTTCCATACAGATTTTAGAATTCTTTGTTGTATTCCTATGGGGAAAAAATGCCTTTGGAACTTTGATAGGGATTACATCAAATTGGTAGATTACTTTGCGTATTATAAATATTCTAATAATATTAATTCTTCTAATCCCAGAGCACAAAATATCTCTCCATTTATTTGTATCTTTTTCAATTTCTTTCTTCAGTGTCTTACAGTTTTCACTGTATAGATCTTTCACTTCCTTGGTTAAATTTGTTCTTAAGTATTTTATTCTTTTTGAGGCTGTTGTAAATGAGATTATTTTATTAATTTCATTTTATAATAGTTTGTTGTTAATGTATAAAAATGTAACTAATTTTCAAATATTGATTGTAAATCTTGCAACTTTACTTAATTTACATATTAGTTCTAAATGTCTTTTTTCTTTTTTGGTGGAGACTTTAGGATTTTCTATATATAATATTATGTCACTGCAAATGGCAATAGTTTTACTTCTTCCTTTCTGATTTGTAGGCCTTTCATTTATTTTTCTTGTCTAATTGATTTAGCTAGGACTTACAATACTAAGTTGAGTAAAAGTGGCAGGAGAATGCATCCTTATCTTGGTCCTGGACTTCGAGTAACAGATTTCAACTTTTCACTGTTGAATGTAGTGTTAGCTGTGGGCTTGTTATATTTTACTTCATTATGTTCAATTATATGAGCCTTCTTTATGAGGTGTTGAGAATTTTATCAGTAATTTTGTCAAATACAGCTGCATCTGTTGAGATGATCATATAATTTTTATCCTTTATTTTGTTCATGCAATATATTACATTGATTTGCATATTTTAAAAAATATTTTAATGTTTATTTATTTTTGATGGAGAGAGAGACAGAGGTGATTGGGGGAGGAGCAGAGAGAGTGGGAGACACATAATCTGAAATAGGCTCCAGGATTCGAGCTCTCAGCACAGAGCCCAGCTGGGGGCTCATACCTGCAAACCAGGGAATCATGACCTGAGTCGAAGTCAGATGCTCAACCAACTTAGCAACCCAGACAACCTCGATTTGCAGATTTTGAACCATCATTACATCCCTGGAATAAATTCCACTTGATCATCACATATGATTCTTTTTAAAGTGTTGTTAAATTCAGTTTTCTAATATTCTATTGAGGATTTTTGTATCTATTTTCATCAGAAATACTGGCCTGTATTTTTCTTTTCATATAGTGTCCTTGTTTGGTTTTGGTATAGAATAATTCTGGCCTCATAAAATAAGTTTGGAAGTGTTCCTTCCTCATCTATTTTTGGAGGGGTTTGAAAAGAATTTGTAGTAATTCTTCTTAAAATGTTTACTTGAATTCATCTCTGAAGCCATCTCGTCCTGGGTTTTCTGTGTTATTTTGTTTCTGATTAGTGATTCAATCTACTTGTTATTGGGTTAGAAGGAATTAACAGACTCAAACACTAGAAATAACCAAGACATTCCCTTACCAAAGTTACTTTTAAGCCAAATCCACTATATTCCAGTAGGTCTTGCTAAACACAACTTTTTCAGGAAGAAATCAAATCTGAAATATTTGATCAGAGTCTACTCCTCTCTCTGTTCCTCAGTTTTCTGCCAGTTTTTCAGGCATGACTTTGGTTATCTTTTTAATATACACTTAAATGCCCATATCTTTATGCTTTAGTAAGAAGCTTTTGAATTTGTCCTCGTGCAAATTTATATTCTTCACACCCTCACGTGGTATATCTTAAATATTTTTGAATAAATGTTCCAAATAATCTTCTTTGGCCAGTTTCAGCCTTAATATATTTGTGATGTTTGTTAAGTCAATAGACAATATTTAGCAGATGATCATTGTTAACTTTAGTCTGTGGATACTTGGCGCTTTTACCAAGAAAATTCCTGGCATATTTGGTATTATATCACGCCTTTTTCTCAATCATCCCCAAGACATCATTTTGTTATAATACTTTATACACTGAACACAGCACTTATTAAATTTTAATATGCATCTAAATTATATGAAAGATCTTGTCAAAATATTGCTTCTGATACACTAAGTTTGAGATGAGCCCTAAGAATCTGCCTTCCTAATAACCGCTTATCCCATAAAAATGTTGCGAGTCTGAGAACCACATCTATAATAGCAAGGTACTAGAGAAATTAGACTAATGGTTCTGAGCCAGGGTTATATATTAGAATTGCCTGGGGAGCTTTTGAAACCGTCTATATACAATCCTTATCCCAGACTATTTAACTATTTAAATTAGAATTGGGTGAGGCCAAAGTATTGATATTGTTAAAAACTATATATTCCTTAATTATTTGAGCATGGGTGGGGGAAAGGCATTATTTTATTAATGCATCCTGTTAAAATTCATTCAGTGCCTCTTCTTTATCAGGAATTTGGGGGATACACGGAGACTGTTATCCAGAAAGTAGCAGTCTATAAATTAAGCATATATTAGTCTTATTGGCTCATATACAGACTAAGATTTTTGAGTCATTTTTTCTGCAGTCTTCAGCAGCATAAGCATCATTTTAAAACAATAAAATAGACGACTAGCAAAGATGACATTCTTAAAGTAAAGGCTATCGAATGAGCCAACTGTCAAATTATGTAAATTTGAAAGTCTAACAACCTTGGTAAAGGTCCTTTAATTGGATGACTCATGTAGAAAATAAATGAACTGTCAGTTAAAAGTCCCTTCCCATAGCCAGATTTAAAGGAACAGAAGTAGTACTTCAAAAGGCTCAAGGTAAAGAAAAAAAAATAAATAGCAGCATATTTTTGCACACTGTAAGTATGTATATTTTTAATATATCACACATAAATATAGCCATTTTTGCTAAAAGATATTTTAATTTTGTCCAGTAATAATAGTTTTGGAAAAACTGATAATAATTTGAACAATATATTGTGTTATTAACCCATGGAGATGCATAAAACATTGTTGTTATATTTAATGTTGAGTTTGTACCTAATGCTGCCTTTCTTTTGTACCATTTTTTATGTGCTCCAACTTTTCTAAGGTCATTTTTTATTTGTAATTAAGACATTGTTAAACTAATATATTTAATAGACTCTCACTTTTATTATTAAATTATACAGAAGCAATATATAAAATTATTTTTCCTATTTTCACCTTCCCTCTTACTTGATGCCACTTTTCTGCCTACTCTTTTTTTTCTAAATAGTTTATTGTCAAATTGGTTTTTATACAACACCCAGTGCTCTTCCCCACAAGTGCCCTCCTCCATCACCACCACCTCTTTTCCCCCCTCCCCCTTCCCCTTCAACCCTCAGTACATTTTCAGCATTCCATAGTCTCTCAAGTTTTGCATCCCTCCCTCTCCCCAACTCTTTTCCCCTCTTTCCCTCCCTCTGGTCCTCCATTAGGTTTCTCCTGTTTTCCTGTTAAACCTATGAGTGCAAACATATGGTATCTGTCCTTCTCTGCCTGACTTATTTTGCTTAGCATGACACCCTCAAGGTCCATCCACTTTCGTACAAATGGCCATATTTTACTCTTTCTCATTGCCATGTAGTATTCCATTATGTATATATACCACATCTTCTTGATCCACTCATCAGGTGATGGACATTTAGGCTCTTTCCATGTTTTGGCTATTGTTGACAGTGCTGCTATGAACATTGGGGTACATGTGCTCCTATGCATCAGCACTTCTGTATCCCTTGGGTAAATCCCTAGAAGTGCTATTTCTGGGTCACAGGGGAGTTCTATTGATAGATTTTTGAGGAACCTCCACACTGTTTTCCAGAGTGGCTGCACCAGTTTACATTCCCACCAACAGTGTAGGAGGCTGCCCATCTCTCCACACCCTCGTCAGCATCTATAGTCTCTTGATTTGTTCATCTTAGCCACTCTGACTGGTGTGAGGTGGTATCTCAGTGTGGTTTTGATTTGTGTTTCCCTGATGATGAGTGATGTTGAACATTGTTTCATGGGCCTGTAGGCCATCTGGATGTCCTCTTTGGAGAAGTGTCTGTTCATGTCTTCTGCCCATTTCTTCACTGGGTTATCTGTTTCTCAGGCGTGGAGTTTGGTGAGTTCCTGGTATCTTTTAGATACTAGCCCTTTATCTGATATGTCATTTGCAACTATCTTTCCCCATTCTGTCAGTTGCCTATTAGTTTTCTTGATTGTTTCCTTTGCAGTACAGAAGCTTTTTGTCTTGATAAAGTCCCAAGAGTTCAGTTTTGCTTTCATTTCCCTTGCCTTTGGGGATGTGTCAAGTAGGAAATTGCTGTGGTTAAGGTCAAGGAGGCTTTTTCCTACTTTGTCCTTGAGGGTTTTGATGGTTTCCTGTCTCACATTCAAGTCCTTCAGCCATTTTGAGTTAATTTTTGTGTATGGTGTAAGAAAGTGGTCTAGTTTCATTCTTCTGCATGTTGCTGTCCAGTTGTCCCAGCACCACCTGCTAAAGAGGCAGTCTTTTTTCCATCGGATACTTTTTCCTGCTTTGTCAAATTTAACTGGCCGTACATTTGTGGGCCCAGTTCTGGGTTCTCTATTCTATTCCATTGGTCTATGTGTCTGTTTTGTGCCAATACCATACTCTGCCTACTCTTATGTGATCTACCTGTTTTATTGCCTTTGGGTTTGGAAGAGTGACATGGTTTGGCTGACTGGTGCGTTTTGACATTTAGGTAGAAGTGTTTTGTGATTGCATGGTTTAGCTAATGCTCTCTTGGGTCTGTTTTGTGCAAAAAATAATGGGATACTTAGAGACATGCTACTATTTCAGTCTGAACCCTGGAATGAGAAGGAATGAGGAACAGACACCCAGTTTACCTGTAGCCCAGCCAACTTGATCCACAATAACCCCGTGCCACCAGTAACATGACTAGAAGTAAATCTTTATTGTTTGTGCCACTGAGATGTTACAGTTCTTTCTTTGTTCCCAAAGCAAAAACTAATAGGAAAGGGAAGTAGGAATTGATATAAGGGAATATAATATTAATAAAATAGATTATTCAATGTCTTTAACGATTCTGATGGTAGCTTTAGATAAGGGAATTGTTAGAGAAGAGAATTACAGACAGGAATTAGAGAGAGATTACAGAAGGAAAACAGAAGTGCTATTCAGTGGACAGCTTTATTTAGGGTGAAACACCTTAAATCAGTAGTCTAATGAAATGGTCAAAATACACCAGAGATGCCAATGTAAAAATAACTGAATCATAAAAACACTGGAAGAAAACGTGGGTGATTCCTTTTATAACTTTGATATGGGGAAGAAAATTTCTATGACTCAAAGTTAAGAAGCAGTAAGGGAGAGATCTGACCAAAAATGAACATAAAAGTGAAGAAAAATTTGTTTTGTCTAACAAAACCAATCATAAGCAAAGTACAAAGTCAAATAACACAATAGATGAAAATATCAGAATATGAATCAGAATTAAAGAACTAATATCCCTAATATATATAAAAAATCTAATTCTTGAGGGAATACAGTGAAACACTTTTGAAAAATGGACAAAAGACATGAGCAGAGAGTTCACAGAAAGTTATAAGTGTTCTTCAAACATGTGAGACAGTATCAAATACAGTACATTCGTAACGAAGGAATGATAATAAAAAAACCTTTCTCACTTACGAAACTGAGAAAAAGTGAAAAGCTTAACAACATTCTCTTTGGCAAAAGTTTGTCCTGCAGGTTTACTTCTGACAACATGAACACAAACACGAACAAGATATTCACAGAGGCATCATTAAACCAGTGAAATATTAGAAACAACCTCTGTAACAGTACAGAGGAGATCAGTGGAATGAGATATGCATTCGCACAGTAGAGAAGATGCAGCTATAGAAAACAGAATGATGAAAAACTCTACATGTTGACATGGTGTAATTTCCTGGATATATTAAGATGAACACAATAGAATAAATTATGTTACATTTTCTGAAAGAGGGAAGCGGGTTATTTTTTTGAAAAAGGATAAATTCTGGAAGAATAAAATAGAAACTAATACAAACGGATAACTACAATGTGTGGGGCTCTTCTTTATACAAATTTGACTTTTCAGCTATGTTAACACTTCACATTTAAAAAATTGTGAAATTGACAAGGATTGGGGAAGAGTCTTAAAATTGAATACAAACAGAAACCGATGAACCTAAAAGCCTCTTCTCTTGTTCCAGTTTCTCTTCTTACTAGTGTCTTGGAGTCTTGTGTTAGGTAGGGTACTCCTCCAGCCTGGGTGCCTGAGTAAACCTGATGAACAGAACCCTCTGGCATCTTACTTTTGGCATGTAGAATGAATGAGAAATAAACTTGTACTTTGTTTAGCAACTTCTGTATTTGGTTCCCAGCATAAGCTAACCTATGTTGACGAATGAAACAAAATATGAAGAGATTGTGACACCGGGTCATTTTTAAAGATAGATTTTTAGGAACCTCCAAATCTTATTACCTCTTTTGGTAAGATGTAAAACAATACATTTAAATATCACTCCAAAGTTGTTATCATAAACTTACATGTGTTTATAGACATTACATTTGGGAGGGGTAGGTTCTGGATGAATAAGGACACAATGAGACACCGACTTTACTGAGAAATGTAACAACCAGAGTCTCTGAGGTGATGGCAGGGACTCTGGTGATTGCAGCTATTCATTCAAAAAACAGGATAACTAAGGAATATTTCCACTTGTTTACTGCCATGCATAATAGAAGTACAACCTCCTTTGAAAACCAAGTGTTTGCTGTGGAAATGACTAGAGATTTAGAACAAAAGAGGTACAAAGAATGGGAGAGGATGCACAAATGAAAGGAATATTAAGAGATGACCTAAATATGTAAATAAAAGGGAAAAAGTAAATATGAAAAACTGGAGTCAGGCCTATGGGGATAAAAGTAACAGGTGGCATAATATTTTCTGGAAATTGTTTTTATTTTTGTTTTTTTTTTAATTTTGTATGGTTGATAATAAATTGCATGCACTAAATCTAAGTTATGATGCTCTATTTCAGAATTACATCTCTGATATTAAGACCATTAAATACTTATGATCATTTTACCTACAAATAAATTATTAGGCACTAGGAATTCTTATTAAATTAGTCCAACTGGTCAGCAGCTAGTGAAAACACATTTAGTTGATGTTAAATATTGCACAGGACATTACAAATGGCTGATGCTCCATAACCGGTCCATTTATAGTTTATGGTGCAAATTTTAAAGTCAGGTAAATGGTGTTTTCAGCGGTAGTTCATGTGTTATGACTTGTCGGGGTTGTAAATAATTTGTAGGGCATTTATGTATTTCTAGATTCCATGTACCTCTTACTTATAAATCTATTTATTAACCCTTATAAATAATTGATGGCCATATCTCAAAATGAATATTCCTAAAACTGCTTAACTGTCTGAAATTTTTCTTTAGTAATCCCGTCCCTCATTTTCCTTTCATATCTCAATCAGGTATACATAGAAGAACCTGGCGTGCACCTTTTTCTTCTCATTCCCGAGACTAAGTGTCAGTGCCCTCATTCACCTTTATGGAGAGAAGCTGTGAATTCATGTCATCAGTTCTTCTCCTGGCAACTTCAATTAGTGATTGGTTTTCTTCCCAACTCTCCATCCACCCCAGCTTTATATCCTTCTTCCCTCTCCCTCTCTCTCTCTCTCTCTCTCTCTCTCTCTCTCTCCCTCTCCCTCTCCCTCTCCCTCTCCCTCTCCCTCTCCCTCTCCCTCTCCCGTCCATTCGTTCTTTCTTTCTTTCTTTCTTTCTTTCTTTCTTTCTTTCTTTCTTCCTTTCACCACTTGTATAAGCTACCAATGTTTCCATTCTTCTATATCAGGAATCTGAATAATTTTGTTATATTATTACAATGGGGTTTTTTTGTTGTTGTTTTTAACCACAGTAATAGAGTATTTTGTGTCAATTAACATCAAAATCTTAGAATTGAAAGAGGTGAAACATAGGAAAGAGGCCAAGGGTGGTAAAAGGAAAAAGAAAAGTAAAATGCATGGCAGGCCCTTGAAAAAAATGTGAAGGTGATGTTTTATTTTAGGAATTTGCTACTGCCCTATTTTGTAACATTTTTTAAAACATTAGAACCCAAATCCTCTCATCTCTACCCCAACTACCAGGAAATCCATTAGTGAACTAATATATTTTCATCCATTATACTATTCATACATTCATTCAGCACTGCTTCTTAGTTCATTACCATTATTTATTCATTTATTCATATATTCCTTGATTTGTTTCAGAAGGAATGAAGGTTTAGAATAACATCTGAAATACAAATTTAAATAAAATAAAACAAATGAGTGAGACAGTCTGGACAAAAGGAGCTTTAGGGAGTAAAATTAAGTGAAACTACGTGAGCCATAGATCCTAACTCCTTTCATACAGTGCAAAATGTATATCGCAGAACAAGACTCATCCTTGAGGTCCCAGAGATGCCATCATTCTCATCTTCATCTGAGAAATCTTATATTGCTGACCTTTGTACCTAATATTACTTCATCCCTCTAAACACATTCCCATGGATATAATTTTTGCTAGACTCTTCTTTGGATGCCATTATTATCTCTGTGTTTATTCCAAGCATATTAATACTGTGGATTTAATAGCTCAATAGAGCAAAGAAGATTGTTTATAAATCAAGCTGGATCTCAAGGGAATTATCCACATAAACATCCATGAATCAAATAGAAAAGAAAACTTGTTGTCCACACTCAGGGTGGTCTTTGCCAGCAGAACACAGATGAATGCTTCTGTGTAAAGGTGCACTGGGAGAATCCTCATAGAATCATACACTTTTCCTGGGATAGATCTGTTTGGGGGAGATGAAAAATGCTTGTGGTACTACAATTAAAGTATGCAAATTACATTTTCATTATGCAGTATTTGAATTAGCTTCTGTTTGAAGGTACAAGTTTTCACTGCATGAGAGGTCAGACACAGGTAAACATGTTTTACTAAGTCAGAAGGGAATCTCAAATGATATGCCTGAACAGTAAGAAAAGCAGTGCAAAGATTTATTGAGGAAAGTGTTCAGTTGATAAACGATAACATTTATTTGTAATTTGAGGATTTGACCCAGATGACACTCATTAACTCAGCTTGTATGAAACCAATTAGTTTCATAAATTTATTATTTGTTCTGATGTTATTTGTAAAAGGATTTTTATTATAGTACTGGAAATGAGATTTGTTTTAAAACAAATGTGAAAGACTTCCTTAATTATGCTCTTTTGATTTCTCTACAAAATTGTGGATATCTCACTTTCACAGAGCAGGTATATGCATTGTAATCCTAGTAAAGAGTTTTTGATATAATAAGAACTCATCCTTTGTACTTGAGGCAATTTTTTTTTTTTACCAATTTACTCATTTTAAGCATGTATCTTATTTATCATACCATACGTCCTGACCCCTGGTGATCTTAATAATAAGAGCCAAAACATTTAGAGTTTTCTGTGTTTCGGATAATGTACCAAATACATGGATTCTCTTTTTAATGTTCATGACTCAATAAAGTGTGTTCTATTACATTCAGATTTAGAAATGAGGAAGTAGAACTTAGCAATTACACATGATGCATCTATCTATGGATAGACCCTACTAAAATGAGGAATGGCTACCTAAAGCTTGATTTGAGATTTTATTTATTCTTAACTACTCTTTTATTCTTCCTTTTGACTTTGGCGCTTTTTGAAATGTTACCATAATCTTTACTACTCACATCAAAGCTGCTCTTACTTTCCTTAGTAAGAAAGTATTAGAAAACAGATGGTTCCAAATATCTGTCTTAAATTAAGTCAGAAAACATCTTAGACATATTTGAAGAGAGTATCCCTATATTTAATAGATATCAAATATAATTTGGTTTTCTTCTTAAAGATATTCAGATATATTTCCTCCTATAAACTGGTTTCCTCATTAAGCTCAGTTGTTAGTTAGGCATCACTTTGATGCCCCCATCTGATATTATGGAAACTATGAATATAAGATATTCAGTGTATTAAATGATTGGCTAAAAATAATTTAAAGAGTAATTTTCATTGAAGAATGTCTAATATCAGCTTAGTAGACAACATCAAAACATCCAAATGAAAAATTGTCAACTTCCCAGTTGTAATTCTAACAAAAAAACTTTTATATTAGGAATCATTTAAAAAAGTATTTGTTATGTTAGTTTTTAACCTATTTTCATAATAACTCAAGGAAAAGCTCCTGAATTAGGGAAAGACATACTCTGGACAAGAGATGAGCTCTTCTACCTTACATTGAGAAAAATCGCTCTACATTAATAAGTACTTACGAACATCTTTCAAAATGTTGTATGATGATATTCAATCAGTTTAACATTAAAATAATATGTGCCATTTTTGCATGGCACATGGTACACAGGGTTCATGATACATGATACATGCATTCTATACAATACCAATATTACTTATTCACTTTATTATTAATCATGAGTCCACTTTTAGAAACAAAAACAATATGTGACTGAGTGAAAAATAAATTAAAACTTCTTAATACTTAAAAACTGAATGATTGATTAGCTGATTGAAGAATTAAATTTTGAGCATGCTCAAATATGTTGGAGTAAGGTGAAGGGGGTCAAAATGTACAAACTTTTTTTTTTCTTTTCTTCAATGTTTATTTATTTATTTTGAGAGAGAGTATGTGTACATGGGAGTGGGGGAGGGGTAGAGAGAGAGAGGGTGAGAATGAATCCCAAGCAGGTTCTGCACTGAGGAGCTCAACATAGGACTTTATCTCACGACCATGAGATCATGACATAAGCCAAAATCAAGTTGGACACTTAGCCCACTGAGCCACCCAGGTGCTCCTAAAGGTACAAACTTTCTGTTATAAAGTAAATAAGTCATGGGAATATAATGAACAACCTGATGACTATAGTTAATAATACTTTATTGCATATTTGAAAGCTTCAAACAGAGTAGATCTTAAAAGTTCTCACAAAAAAATAAAATTTTGTAACTAGGTAAGATGACAGATGTTAACTAAATTTATTATTATCATTTTGCAGTGTATACATGTATCAATTCATTATGTATGCAAATATAAAATCATTATGTTATACTCCTGAAACTAATATGACTTTATATATCAACTATACCTCAATAAAGAAAATAAAAATTAAAACAAAGAAAGTAAAAAAGATAGTTTCATAAGTAGAGGGCTAAAAAGGGTGCTTATTTTTTCTGGTCATTAACCCTAGAAAATGAGAATCAGAGCATGGAAGTGGAACCAAATGAAGAAACAAAAATGAAGCTATGCTCATAATTTTTTGCTATTTTTTTTCTGATAGAAGTTATTGTTTAATAGAGTAAAAGTTGGAAAAACTGTTGTTAAATCTTTTTTAAAGAGTTTTTGAGAGTTAGATTATTATTTTGTTTTTTATTTTACTTTAATCATGAAAATAACAAGTAGAAATCTGTTTTAAATTATATTGGTGTCCTTATTACCTCCCATAGTTCTTGGCACGTAGAAGGTGTTCCATGAATGTCTGTGGTCATATGCAACGGCCAGTGAATTACATGCTCCCACTAAAATCCTCATAAATTCAAAAGCTGTAATACAGGATATTAAGATAGAACAGAACTATTCCTCCCTCATTTTGGGGTGCCAGTAAAATGGATATCAGAATCAAAGTAAGACATATTTCATTACAGACTTTTATCCTCAAATTCGTATAGAACCACAAAAGTGGTAGCCAAAGTAATATTGAAGAAGAAAACCAAAATGGGAGGCATCACAATCCCAGACTTTAGCCTCTACTACAAAGCTGTCATCATCAAGACAGTATGGTATTGGCACAAAAACAGACACATAGACAAATGGAATAGAATAGAGAACACAGAACTGTGCCCACAAATGTACAGCCAGTTAAATTTGACAAAGCAGGAAAGAGTATCCGATGGAAAAAAGACTGCCTCTTTAGCAGGTGGTGCTGGGACAACTGGACAGCAACATGCAAAAGAATGAAACTAGATCACTTTCTTATACCATACACAAAAATAAACTCAAAATGAATGAAAGACCTGAATGTGAGACAGGAAACCATCAAAACCCTCAAGGACAAAGTAGGAAACAACCTCCTTGACCTCCACCACAGCAATTTCCTACTTGACACATCCCCAAAGGCAAGGGAAAGGAAAGCAAAACTGAACTGTTGGGACCTCATCAAGATAAAAAGCTTCTGTACTGCAAAGGAAACAATCAAGAAAACTAATAGGCAACCGACAGTATGGGGAAAGATAGTTGCAAATAACATATCAGATAAAGGGCTAGTATCCAAAATCTACAAGGAGCTCACCAAACTCCACACCTGAGAAACAGATAACCCAGTGAAGGAATGGGCAGAAGACATGAACAGACACTTCTCCAGAGAGGACATCCAGATGGCCTACAGGCACATGAAACGATGCTCAACATCACTCATCATCAGGGAAACACAAATCAAAACCACACAGATACCACCTCACGCCAGTCAGAGTGGCTAAGATGAACAAATCAAGAGACTATGGTTGCTGGTGAGGGTGTGGAGAGACGGGCACCCTCCTACACTTTTGGCTGGAATGTAAACTGGTGCAGCCACTCTGGAAAACAGTGTGGAGGTTCCTCAAAAATCTATCAATAGAACTCCCCTGTGACCCAGAAATAGCACTTCTAGGGATTTATCCAAGGGATACAGAAGTGCTGATGCATAGGAGCACATGTACCCCAATGTTCATAGCAGCACTGTCAACAATAGCCAAAACATGGAAAGAGCCTAAATGTCCATCACCTGATGAGTGGATCAAGATGATGTGGTATATATATACAATGGAGTATTACATGGCAATGAGAAAGAATGGATAATGGCCATTTGTAGGAAGATGGATGGACCTTGAGGATGTCATGCTAAGTGAAATAAGTCAGGCAGAGAAGGACAGACACCATATGTTTGCACTCATAGGTCTAACAGGAGAACAGGAGCAACCTAATGGAGGACCATGGGGAGGGGAAGAGGGAAAGAGGGTTGGGGAGAGAGAGGGATCCAGAACTTGAGAGACTATTGAATACTGAAAAAGGAACTGAGGGTTGAAGGGGGAGGGAGAGGGGGGAAAAGAGGTGGTGGTGATGGAGGAGGGCACTTGTGGGGAAGAGCACTGGGTGTTATATGGAAACCAATTTGACAATAAACTATTTAAAAAAAATAAAAATAAAAAGCCAAAAAAATAAAAAGATTAAAAAAATTAGAACTGAAAGAGTGGGGGGATCCTATATCAAACACCTCAAGCCTAATGATGGCCTCTTCCTCAGGAAGACTGAAAGAGGTTGAGAGGTGTTCTCTATTACAGGGAGACCCAGAGATCTGGGACCAGATTTATTCCAGAGAATGCTAAAGCAGACAATGTGTGTAGGATACAGTGGCTATACTAGCATAGTTCTCTTCTCTAAGACTTTGTCAGGGCAAGGGATATGTGAATATTTCCCTTACAACTGATGTGGGCCCTAGAAGGACAATAGAACCCCAGAAGCAAGAAGATGAATAAAAGACCAGTTTTTACTAAGAGCTGAGAAAGGGGTTACAAGTTACCATTAGGAATATAATTGCGTCTTCTTGAGTTGAGAGATCTGTATGAGCAAAGTATCCAGTGATGGATTCAACCACAAGCCCAGAAGAAGTACACCTCAAGGCTGTGAGGAATCTGTAAATTCAGCCAGTTAGGAGAGAACAAAACCAGTGGAAATAGTACCTGGTTAATGAAAAGCGCATCTCTCTTCATTTTTTAGCATACTTCCTCTCCAAACTCTGACCTTCGTGGGGTCAGAAACAGCTAGCAACTGGGCAGATGGCAGAGGAAGAAAAATAAAAAGAGAGATTAAAAAAAATAGCCGGAAGTATTTTGAAGATAATGATGTCTGATACCTAAAAGCTGGACATTTTAAGCAGGAACAAAGGTTGATTAAACACTCTTGAATCATAATCCTGGTTGATACTAGAAGATTGTCCCTGCTAAGTTATTTGTTTGACTTATCTACCAGAAGTCACATTTACCAATAGCTAAGATGAGGAAAAAAAATGATAGAAATGCATATATTAGTATAAAATTGAGCAAACATAAGAAAATGAGCTCTGAGAAGAAGAAACACTATAACGCGAGACTTTCTTCTTCACCCTCATCCCCAGCAGCTGAGCAGTATCTCAGGAATGGCAAGGGGGCCAGGAGAAAGCTTGTCTTCACCTAAGTTGTGCCGCTTTCTTTCTTCATTCTTGAGATAGTGAAAATCTAGATATCCAGTGGGGATTTTTCCTAAATGGGAAGGAAGAATGGCAATTAAAGAATATTTGGGTGGATTTGATAATAAGCAAGTGGGGAAGCCAGTCTTTGAGAGAAAAAGCAGCCTACTACTTTTTGAAGTGGAGAGACAGGAACATCAGAGATGAAGGAAATCACAAGATCTAATGGTTGTCTCCAAAATATTGGTCAGTGACATCATTGGTTCTGATCAATTATTTGGGGGAGGAAAGAAAATGCTTGAAGGCAAAGACCAGTTTGCCAGAAAGATATATTTTCACTTTTATCTCTACCAAAACCAATCGCTCAGGGTTTTTGTTTGTTTGTTTGTTTGTTTGTTTTTCTTTTTAAGATCCATTACAAATGCTTGATTAGAGATTTTTTAGTATCAGGTTCCCTTTCAGGTAAGGTTGAATTTCTTATCCTGATAAAGTACTCTTAGGTACACCAATTCCATTTCAGTTTCAGGAAATAGTTTTTAAAATGTTTTATTGGATTATTCAACAATGCTTTTAACACAAGACCTAATGAATGCCATTGGGTAAAGAGTAGCTCTTATTTGTTTTCTGACAAGGGGAAATAAAAGCTTTGGGGAGATTTTTATGCTTTATCTCTATACAGCAAACTTGGGTGACATTTATAATTGATTTTGTGTATTTGTAACTTACAAACACTTAGCACATATAGTCCACGCTGCTATACCCTGATTATGTGATGGCTCCTTCAACTTGGAAATTGATTTATCTGACTAAAAAGTGTTGTCCTCCGGAGAATTTTGTAGAATACAGTAAACTAAGTTGACCAGAGAGTAGAGTGCAGCTTTACAACGAACTCATCTAGTGGGTATCATCTTTTAGAGGCCTGTAGGATTTAATCATCGACCAATGGTCCTCCAATGACACTCAGCCAGAGGTTGATTGTTTGAATTTTTCCTGGCCAAAAAATGATTAATCTGAAAATAGACAGTTCTCTCATATTCAGGTGACCTCAGTGTGGGGCAGTACAGTAAATCCATCTCACAGTTGGAAAGTATATGGTCCATTGTCCTGGATTTGAGATGCCTAATCTCACATTATCCCATGCACTTCAGTCTTGTCATCATTGAGGCTTTTTGGTTTTTCCTTTGTTGTTGTTGCTTTTTTATTTTTTATTTTTTACTGTTTATTTATTTATTTTTGAGACAGAGTAGAGCAGAGGAAGAGCAGAGAGAGGAGAGAGAGTCCCAAGCAGGTTCCAGGATCAGCTCAGAGCCTGATGTGGGGCTTGATCCGATGAATCACAGGATAATGACCTGAGCTAAAATTAAGAGTCGGATGCTCAACCCACCAAGCCACCCAGTTACCCCAGGTTCTCTCCTTTGAAGGTAGCTCTTTCAATAAGGAAACCTAAAAGAAAAGAAAAATGAAAATAATACACCTATGAATTCTTTTTCTTTGAGAAAGTATGAACAAGGTCAAACATATTCCACATAAGATGACTGTATTTTCCACTTTAAATTTAGGTTGTCAGTGAAACAATTATCATATGATTTAGGGACTAACTTTCAACTTTCCTCACCTTTGTTTTCCTGCTTTTAATGACTTTGTAGTAGTAATATGAAGTGATATAAATTCAACATAAATATTCATAATTCTTTTCTTTTTCCTTTTAAAGTGATATTTCAGTTTAAGACATTTTTATGGAAGCAAACAAACTACTACAATAAAAGCAGTACAGCTAGAAGTGTGAAGGTCCTGGATTGATACTTTAGCAAGGGCTAAATTTCAGGAAATAAACTGACAGAACACAAGGACAAAGAAATCCAGAGAATTAGTTAAGGGTGCCATGTGCCATACTACACAACTACAACATTTATTAGAAACTGAAAGCCAGCCTTTGAAATTTGTGGGCATGCAAAAACAAACATGTGGGTTGCTTGTCATTTGAACCAAAGTACTTTCATCTCTTCAATTACCAGCTTTAGATTTACAGCCTCAGAATTACCTGCTATATGTGATTCCTTCTGACAGAAATTATTTTATATCTCAGATGTATTCAGCTGATGAAAGAATATACAAAATGACATACTTTAGCAAAAGAAGAAATTTTCAATAATTAAAAAATACTGATTTTTTCCTTAGTAACCATTAATTAATTATGTTTTTAATATTTATATTTATTTTTGGGAGAGTGCAAGTAGGAGAGGGGCAGACAGAGGGGGACAGAGGATCTGAAGCGGGCTCTGTGCTGACAGGCTGACGACAGCCAGCCAGATGTGGGGGCTCTAACTGAGGAACCATGAAATCATGACCTGAGCTGAAATCGGAAGCTTAACTGACTTGAGAAAGTCAGGTGCCCCCTTAGTAACCATTAATTTAAAAGTAAGTTTCCCAAGGGTTGAAATCAGTAGCCAAATGAAACCTCATATTATTATCCCCCAAATATCTATCTATATTTCTGAAAGCAAATATGGATTTGTAATCAAAATATAAAAAATGTTAAATTTATTTATTTATTTTTAATGTTTTATTTATTTTTGAGAGAGAGAAGGAGGGAGAGACAGCGTGAGCAGGGGAGGGTTAGAGAGAGAGGGAGCCACAGAATCTGAAGACAGGCTCCAGGCTCTGAGCTGACAGCACAGAGCCTGATGTGGGGCTTGAACCCACGAACCGTGAGATCATGACCTGAGCTGAAGCTGGACACTCAACTGACTGAGCCACCCAGGCACACCCAAAATGTTAAATTTATTAAATGTGTATTTGGTTTTTTAAGTTTTTTTTTTTAAAGTACAAATGTCATGTTCATTTCCAGTAAGGATACCTTCTGCAATGTCTACATTGCATTCATTACTGAATCTCGCGAAAGGCAAAATAAGCTTAATTCTCAGGATATGCACATTTTAGTCTTCAAAGATTTGCCTGAACAGTCTCTGTTAATTCAGAAGAATTGAGGACCTGAACACAGCATTATATAGCTTTAGTCAGTATTTAATTAAATAACAATCATTAAGACATCTAATACTGCACCTGGAACCTAACAAGTACTCAATAAATGTTTGCTAAATGAGGAGGAATAAAACAGAATTAATTGCTTCAGATTCCTGGCCTTTTTCAATCCAGAGAAAAAAATAAAGAAGCTGCATGGTTACCTAAATCAGAGAGACCGTTTTAGTCTGAAAATGTTGTCTGGATTCTGAATTACTGGATTTTAAGAAGTTTTTCCATATGTATTTTCCTCATTTGATGCTACACTGGATTCGTGAGAAAACAATATGACACAGTTTAAATGATTATATATAAATAAACAGATTAACTTGGCAGTGAGTCTCTTTAAAAAAATTAGCGTTTAGAGCAGTTTTAGGTTCTACATTTATAGAAAACTCATGGAAATTCCCATTATATCTTAACTCTAATATTGTATTTACTGGTTAATACAGTAATTTATTTCTTTAACATTTATTTTATGCCTAGTGGATGCCAGACAAGGTCACTATTTTGCACAACTCCAGAGACGACAATTATGCTCCAGCCGGCCCTATTTACACAGAATGCAACGGGATGGAGTTGTGCCATGTGGCCCCCAGATGCCAAATGGAGCAGTGAGCAAAATAGACAAAACACTACTCTCTGTGTCCTAGCTTCTTTTAGGAGGCAGACAAGCATAAGCTAATAAAAAAGAGTATTAGAGTCACAAATACTAAGGAGAAATCTAAAGCAGGAGGAGAACCTCAGAGTGCAGAAGCTAGTAGAGAAATTTTGGCTTGGTGTGGAAGAGCTCTGTGAGAAGATATTATTCAAGTGAAGTTGTGAAAAAAAAAAACGAGTGAGTGAGTGTATGTGTGTCTGTGTGTAGTCAATACATATATTGTCACACAGTCTGAGAAGGTCTTGGAAAGGAGAAACTGTTATCATTGGTGGTTTTTCAAATACAACTGAGTTTTAAATGAAGTATGTTCACTGCACATGCATCTCAAGAATATGAGATGACAGGGCGCCTAGGTGGCTCAGTCGGTTAAGCGTCCGGCTTTGGCTCAGGTCATGATCTCACAGGTTCGAGCCCCACATCAGGCTCTGTGCTGGAAAGCTAGCTCAGAGCCTGGAGCCTGCTTCAGATTCTTTGTCTCCCTCTCTTTCTGCCACTCCCCAGCTTGCTCTCTGTCTCTGTCTCTCAAAATAAAGACATAAAAAAAAAAAAAAAGAATATAAGATGAGAACAAGGCAGAACTAAAAGTCAGTGTGGCATATATTAATATTGTAGCATATATCAATACAACTGTTCATTACATTTGTTAAAATAAAAGATGTCAAACATAAATGCAAAGTAGGAGGGATGCCAGGAAAACAGATATAAAGGGATGTATCCAAGGCACTCCTGAATGTTTTTAACTCTCATTACAAAAAACAGGTGGAATTTAATGAATTTAAGTTTTTTTAAAGAAATTAAGTGCAGCAAGAGAGAGCAACAAATATTTCTCCAGTACAGTTAAGGCTGCTCAATGAGCAGGTATTCAAGTAAAAAATGGATACAATTAAATACTATGAAATATCTATCTATCTATATTTCATTTTTCTCTCTCAGGTTCTAAGGAATAAAAGGGAACAGAAATTCTTCTTGGTAGAGATTATTCAAAAAAGGACAAAGCGGAAGTGGGAATACCCTTTACTTGACATTACTTTAACCTAATATAACTGAGGGGTGCCTGGGTGGTGCAATCAGTTAAGTTCTGACTCTTGATCTTAGTTCAGGTGATGATCTTAAGGTTTGTGAGTTCAAGCCCCACATCGGACTCTGAGCTGATGGTGTGGAGCTGGCTTGGGATTCTGTCTCTCCTTCTCTCTGCTCCTCCTCAGCTTGTTCTCTCTCTCTCTCTCTCTCTCAAAATAAATAAACTTAAAAATATTTTAAAAACTAATAAAACAAAAATGTTAGGATTCTTAAAACTTTAATTATGTAAACTTTAGTCTTCATGGTTTTTTAACTTACTCTCAAAAATAAAAGAAGAAAGAAGAAAAGAGATGATGTCAAAAAGAAGGAATGACATTTGATTATATGGTTCTATATGATTTAACCATTAGCCAGATAGACAAAAATACTTTGTTTGTTTAGATATTAAATGAAAAGTGCATGAAATTGCAAGGTAATAGTAATAATGATATAACAACTCAAACAGCTACCAGTTAATGTGCACTTACTCTGCCAGGTACTGTGCTAAGCACTTTACACACATTATATTATTTAATCCTCATAGGAATCAATGAGGCAGTATATAAAACTGAGAAACTTTAAAAGGATGACTGCTTTACTAAGGATATCAGTGAGAAGCACGAGTCGTTCTAAAAATTAGAACATTAACTATAACCAAGACATTAATTCGATAAGGCATTCTTAACCCTTTCTAGTAAATAGAAAGTGATTTATCAAAACTATTTCATGAAAGCCAGACTTCTCAATGAATTCTAGAAACAACTAGACATTTTCTTACAGAGCTGGAAGGTTGAAAAATACGGTGCCAATGACAAATGAGAGCAGTGGAATTGAGATAAAATTAATGAGGACAGGCTTCCTTCAGGCTCTTTTCTGTCCTGCATTTCCTTTCACCTGGTGTCATTATGACCTATCCCAAAGATAGCATAATCATTTCAAAAAGCCTACTCACTTCCTATTTCCATGGATACACAGTAGACTTACAGTGTCTTTTTTTAGTCGCTAGTCTGAAACTCCACCAACGCCTTTCATGAATGCTGATGTTGAAATTTTGAAAAGATAGGAGATTGACTTTAAGCTATTAAATAATTTGGTTTAGCTTCACTGAAGCAAAAATATAAGAGCTTTAAAGTTGCACGTGGGTTTGTTCACTTCTGTCTTGACATTGGACAGAAATGTGATAAAAAAAAAAACCAACTCTGTTTAGAAGTTTTTGTGTCAGGGGAACACATTAGTTGGCCTACAGAAGTTTCTTCCAGAACTGTGTGATGTTTGATAATGAGATTTGACAAGTGTGTGGCTGAATTTGTTAATAGACTCAGAAAATATTTATTAGCACCTATTTAGAGCAAGAATGTGTTGGTGCCGTGGGGCAAGCAAATGCCGTGTACACGACAACGTCATTTTTCAGCGTGCCCTTCTGGAAGTCATGTCAGTGCATGACATCATTGATCCGAGATATTAAGAAAATATTACTTTTGGAATATTCATGCTGAAATGAATGAAATATAAGTGTTAGTTGGAAGAACTTTTCTCTGGATTAGTCAGTTTCTTTGGGCAAAGGTCTCCTGGGGTGGGGACTATAATTTGCCTGAATAGCAATCTTCTTTGAAAGTACTGGGGGAATTTGCTGAGGGTCCACAGTTCCTCATGCATATTTTCACAAAATTTCTGTTTTTTATCCTCTGTCTCTTTCATCCCTTTCCCTGTGCTTGGGACCTCGAGTCTCTTTGCTTCATTTGCTTTACAGAGTAAAACATCCCATCTCCTCTAGCACTGATGAGGAGTAGCAGTGATCTTAAAGGTGCGTCAGGGAAAGGTCCTGGAGGGCCGCCTCCAGTCTTCACGGACGCTCATCTGAGCCCCACTCTGCCTCCTGCTTGTGTGTTCTGTGAGGGCCCCTGGCTCTGAGACCCTCAGCTGACCTGCAGAGCGTATCAGCTCACTTCTTGAAAATATTTCCCTCTTAAGGCACATAGATTTAACTTAACTATTATCTGTTGTCACTTTTCTGTCTTTTTTCTAAGAAAATTTCATCCACTGTTGCTTCCCACTCCCCGTTCTCATCATAAATATCTTAATTTACTTTTCTTTCTTTCTGCCATTTACCATGTTTGAGAGAGGGAGAATACATCAATATACCTCATTTAATTGATAGTCTGTCCATAATGAGTATTCAACAATTTATATGAATAGTAGGTAACTGAAAATTTTGGCAAAAGATAGTCTGTTTACCTTAGTCATAAACTAGGAAAAGGTTTTTCATCTCTCCTCTTCCTTTCTTCCCTACAACAAACTTGGTCTTTTTACTTTTTTATTTGTATTCTCTATTTTGATCAACATTCTGTTCGTGGGGAGAGTTAGCTTTTAATCTCTTTTGTGGAAAATAGAAATTTCTTGTTGAGGGCTGAGATGAGTGTAGATTCTTCCCCTCTAGCCAGAAATACAGCCGTCGTGGTGCTTCCTGTGAGGCAATGCTGCAGGTCAGGACCTTTCCCCTCATTCTCCACATCTGCGCACACAGAGGTTGGAATATGACTTCTTAATTGCTTCATGCCAAGTATTCTGCTACTAATGTGTGTACGTCCACAGGTATCATGCACATCTGTGTACACATGGTCAGTAAGTCACGTAGTAGCGGTTACAGGTTGTGCTTACATATCATAGATTGAAGGAGGAAAAAGGAAAGGCTAGCAATTAATAGAAAAAAAATAGGGCTGTTTTTGTCTCTCCACTCTCACCAACAGGCATAGATGAGACTAAAATGATTTGTGTGGGTATTGAGGGCTCCAGTCCGGGGGGTACAAGTATATGACGGTCATGGTTATAGGCAGCAGACACTCTCCATGTCAGGGTGGGGTTGTGAAGGACCTGGTTAGCGTTAGGGATGCAGCGCACATAGATCCCCGTCTAAGATCAGATGTCCTTTTAAGAACTAACAGAGATTAGGGTAGACTCTGATCAGATACGTCATGTTAAATCTTGCTGGATAAGGTATCTCAAATAATGAAAGGCTAAGACTATAAGACCATTCTTAATAGTACAATGGACGTAGGTGTCATCTAAGGAATAAATCTCTCCCTAAGGAAGAAAAGTGCAATTGTGTTGTGGTTAAGATCATTTTCTACTTTCAAATCCAAACTGAAAATATGGTGGGTCTGATGATACCCAGTTCTTGATTTGTAGTTCAGGTTATAAGGTTGTCTCCTTTTCCATGAAGTATCAGTCAGTCTCCACCTCTTCCACAAGGGCCAGGGGTCAGGCCCCAAGATGCTCCCAAATGAAGAATAGTTGAACAGAGAGAGAATTGAGTTGGTTTCCTAACATATAAGTTTCAAGCTTCAGGTATGGTGCTAAGGATACTGACTACTTAATGTCATGCAGTCCGATTAATACAATGTCATTTCTTTAGTGGATAAACTTAACATTTTATAGGATACAAAGATATTAAGATTCTTCTATAAATTTGTATTATAGGGAACAGAAAACTTGACATAGGAGTTCAGATGTAGGGCATTGCATTGCTCTCTCCATTTTTTTTTAAAAGGCAAACTGCTTCTGTTAGTCTTTACTAACTACCACAAAGAAACAACAGAAAAAAAAAAGTCATCTACATTGATTGCTGGTGAGTGAATTGATCTGGTAAAGATACAATATCTAGAGTGGCAATTCCAACTCGACTTCCTATTTTATTAAGTTTTCAATAATACATGCTTTTTTCTTAAAAATCCATGAAGAATCCTCTCATTTTTGCATGATGCGAGGAAAGAGAAATTGAGGTGTGATAAAAATCAACACCCCTGAATCCTTCAAGGATTTGATGGTACATTAATTTCTGCAAATCCCCATGGCCTGACATAGGCATTGGTCTTCTATTTTGGTGGTATAAGGAAATAAGATGAAACTACAAGGGGTGATTCCAAGGGCTTTTATGACTTTTCCTACCAAGATATTTCTTAGTAGTATGGGAACTTGTTTGATAGTCAGGTATGTCTATCTCTAGTATGTTATCTGATCTATTTGCTATTTTGGTTTTTCAGATATTTACTATAATTCACAATAAATATCTAAAAAGGTGTGAGTTTTTACTGGGTATTTATTTTTTCTCAGATTATAGTATCTCTAGTGAAAGGATACAGAAGCTTCTGGGGAAGATTTATGGCAGAAATTGTAACTGTATTCCTTAAGTTGACCTAGCCTCTCCCTCAATCAATAGATTTTAGTTCTAACAACTGGTTTAGATGTGTGAGGCTTGTATTCTCACTGTGATACCAAGAATCAAGTCTCTTCTTCCAGTCATAGAAACTGTTCTTAATATATGTGTCAAGCAATACCTTTGAAAGCTGTCCATCTATTTCATTTCACCTCATTGATAAGATCATAAAGGCTAAGTAATGACACTGTGGTCCTGACTTTGAATTAAAAGTATCAGTGTGAACTCATGATATAGTACATTTAAAAATTACATATTTTCTGGCTCATTCTACTGACCAGGCCTAGAAACAAAATAGCAGTAAGCATCTCTAAACTCAATGTCTCCAACTACTATTTCTAAGTAAAAGGAAACAGCTCCTTCGAATATGTTAATTCCATTACCAAGGCAGGAAATACACACAATTAACCTTGTGGTGGTGGTGTTGGTGCTGCTGTGGTTGTTCTTCCTTTGTAATTAACATCAATTCACTGCTTCCCTATTGCCATGATCTCTATACTGGGTAAATTGCCCGGTATACGTTCTTTGAAGATAAAACTCCTTTCAATCTTGTAGAATACCTTAATGACATAAAAACAATGAACTCATCTGCTCTATTGCAAAATACACATACAGCTGATTTTGAATTACAAAAAACAGTATTATCAACACTACTGAAAATATGATTTTAAAAAATAGTTTAAAATTGGTTTTGAAGATTGTTTTTTGTCTTTAAATCTCTATGTTACTATTTTCATTTATGCCAGGCCTATTTATTTAATTTACTTTAAGTTTTATAAATTGAATTTTAAAATTTAATTTTGTTTTGCAATTTTGTGTATTTACATAGATTCAACATCACATCTGAAATAAAGATTAACAAGTTAAATTTCTTGAAAGAATCTGCCATCTTTAGAGAAAAGTTCTATCCCTGATGATGCCACCTCATTGTTATCATTCTATATGTAAATATAATTATTTTTTACTTATCCCCTCATCTTTTTAAATATTCTTATTAAGGTATAACATACATATAGTGAAATTCTCCTTTTTTGTATAAGTTTTTTCAAATTTTGACAAATGCAAAGAGTCACATAATCACAACAATCAAGATACAGGAGCTCCACCTAAATCCCCCCACACTCTTTTAAAAAATTTTTTAAGTTTATTTATTTTTGAGAGATAGTGTGTGAGTCAAGAAGGGGCAGACAGAAAGGGAGACACAGAATCCAAAGCAGGCTCCAGGCTCTAAGCTGTCAGCACAGAGCCCAACATGGGGCTCGAACCCATGAACTGTGAGATGAAGTCAGGATGCTTAGCCGACTAAGCCACCCAGGTGCCCCTCCCCACATGCCTGATAGTCAAACCTACAACTACCTCCAGCCTCTGGCAACCACTAATCTGTTTTTTGTCTCTATAGTTTTATTGTTTCCATGTCATAGAAATGGAATCATGTAGTATGTGGACTATTGAATCAGAGTTGTTTCATTTATCAGAATGAATTTGATGTTGTTGTCATTGTATATATAAGTAGTATATTTCTTATTTATTGTTCTGCAACATTCCATAATAGAGATATACCACCATTTGTTTTTTTTTTTTTTAACTCACTCACCAGTTGAGGGACATTTAGATTATTTCCAGTTCTTCAACTCTTCATTGCTAGTATATAGAAACACATTAATTTTTGTAAATTGTCCTTATATTCTACAATCTTGCTCAACTTCTTAATTACTTCTAGTCAGTTTTATTGTAAATTCTTAAAGATTTTCTGGGAAAATAATCATGCTATCTCTTTATGAGGGAAATTTATTTGTAGTTTCATGTTTATAATATAAATTATGTATATTATAAATATATATGCAAAATTATCTCTATGGAAATGGAAATATATATCCTCTATTATACAAATTATGACATATTATACAAATTATACAAATTATGACATATATTTTTAATCATGTTTTATAAAAAACTAAACAAAACAAAACATACAATATATCCTGAATGCCACTCTTCATGACTGTCTACAGACATATTTCCTTTTCCCTGTTATGGAATATTGGTCCTCCAGTGATTGAATCTGCATCATTTATTCAGTCCTTCTTTGGTGGACATTTAGGTTGTCCCCAGTCTTTTGTTAATTTATAGAGAGCTGCAATGCATAGCTTTCTGCATGTATATTTTCATATTTTTATCAGTGCAACGCTAGGGCAGATTTCTAAAACTGTAGATGAAATGAATAAGTGATTTTGTTCATTATTGTCATATTATTCTCCATAGGGTTATGATATTCTCAATGTCCATTAACAGTATATGAAAGTTTGGGGTTCAGGGATTTTTCAAAGTAACACTCTATTACATTTGTAGAATTTTGCAATTTATAGGTGAAATGATATATTTGATGTAGTTTTTTTTTTTCAAATTATTGTGTTAAGTATAACAGAGACATAGGTAGGTCCACGATCTCAAGTGCACAGTCCATGAATCTATAATCCTACTAAATATAACTATAGAATATTCCAGAAACTCAACAAAACACCTTTCCTATGTCCCCCTTCCACAAGATAACCACTGTTTTCACTTGTGTTGAAACTCTTTTATGAAAAGGGTTTATGTGAAACTCTTTATTTGAAACTCTTTTATGAAACTTTTTATGAAAAAAAGATTCTTTAAGATTTGTGATAAGACTTGAAATTGTGCAAATCTTGTTCATTTTATTATATTAATACTCTTTTTCTTATTGCTTTATGGGAGCTGTTTATACATTCTGCAAAGTATTTTTTTCAGACATATGTATAGTAAGTATCTTCTTTTGGTATTTATTTCCCTATTAACTCTTTTAACTGGATTTTTGATGAATAGAAATTTTTAATTTGATTGATTCATAAGTTTATTTGCCACATTTGTTCATCTTGGAGCACTGGGTTTATAGAAATTGACATATTATATTGCTGTCACTATTATCTTGCCATAATTATTTTTCTTTATTAGATTTTAAGCTTGTATTTTCTAAAAGTATTATAAAGCAAATTTGTCCTTAAAATCTCCTCCTCCGTAACTTATTATTAATCTAGTGATTAAACTGTTAAATTTTTAATATGATGTCACTCATATTTTGATATTTAATTGTTGCCTCTTTTTAATGAAGGAGTAGAAAATGTTGTATCTGTAACATGTATTCCTTTAAGAGGAATAAGTAGAAAGAACAAATCCTGAATAAAGCATCTAAAAATTGTTGGATAATTCATGACATCACCTTATTTTAATTGCACATTAGACATTATATGGCACTCATTTCAACCTAAATCATGATGAACATTTTCACACATGAAAAGGAGCTGTAGTAGCAAAATCTCATTTTATACATCAGTAATTTGAGAAGTGTCATCTGATTAGACTTGCAGAGTGAACAACAATAAAGGCCCAAGTTTCCAGCTTCTGTATAACACCCATAATTCTCCTCATATTAACATTTTAAATTCATCAGAATTCTAACATTCTTGTCACCTGTGTATGACACTTTCCTTTAAAATTAGAATAAATGTGTGGCACTTTCCTTTAAAATTATAATTAAAAAAAAAGTTAGATGTGCAAGAAAGGGGGATAGATGCTATTCAGATCAACATGCAAATTCCCTGACAAAGAAGTTTGAGTCTTCACATTTGTGAATTCCTTTCATCAGGCTCTTACAGGCCCTTCTCACAGGCTCCTGGGTGTGTGACTGGAACCTCTTTGGAGCTGCTTGAGCCCACGGAGATTCAGAATCATCCTCCAAGTGTATACACAACAGTAGCATAACCAAAAATAACTTTGGAATTCATCTTCAGTTGTTCATTCAACCAATCACTAAAACAAATGCACAAACATTCATTTATTTAGGATTTACCTTAGACCAAAACCCCTTCTGGGCCTACATCGACAGTGCTAGTAGGTTCTTTACTCATGTGGAGTTGATACCTCATTGTCACTTGATTTATCAAATATCATCTCTTTCTACAGATACAAGGTACATAAGGTACATGGCCAGATATAGGACTATGTATCCTGCAAAGTTGTGTTAGAGAAGTAACACATAGGAAAGTAATCTGAAGCAAATCTCAATGCTGCTTTATGCAGTATGATTAAAATGGGGCTCATTCTCTCTACACAAGAAAATAAACAAGTTTCTAGTGTTGATGAGATGAGTGTAGTGGTACATTTATTTTCCATATTAGATTACATTCTCCAGCCTGATTCTTCATAAAATAGGGTCATCTCTGTAACCAAAGGCATAATAATGGCTTGTTGTTTTTGCATTTATAGAACTTTCCCCCTGTATTTTATAATAAATTAGGGTATAAGCAATTCCATTCTAATAAGTAGTAATGTGCAATCTTTTACTGTGTATCACAGCTTTAGATGAAACTAAACAAATCATCCAATAACAAAGCAACTGATAACCACCTCTCTCTTTCCAACAAACCTAAGAAATTGAAAAGACTTTCACTATAATCAATGTTAGATTAAGAATGTTTGGCCCAGAAACAAATCAACTTGGTTTTCAATGAAGAGGTAATAACCAAGTTTGGGAATGGTGTCTAATAATTCTTTCTCTCTCAAAAGTCAAATGGTTTCTTTCCTTTGTGTAACTGGTAAATGTGTCAGAAGTCTTCAGAAATGTATGGCTAATTTCTTTTATTTTTAAGTTTATTTATTTTGAGAGAGAGAGAGAAGGTGGAGAAGGGTCAGAGAGAGAGGGAGAGAGAGATTCCCAAGCAGGCTCTATGCTGTCAGCACAGAGCCCCATGCGGGGCTCCATCCTAGGAACAATGAGATCATGACTTGAGCCCAAATTAAGAGTGGGACGCTTAACCACTGAGCCCCCCAAGGCACCCCAGAAATGTATGGCTAATTTCTTGAGCATCTTTTGAACCAAAAATATTCAAATTCTACAGCAGTTTTTGAATAATAAGTAGAATATTGATTAAAATATTTATTAAACACATGCAACATTATTTTTAATTGAATTTATACTAATCTTCAGTGGTGTTTTTCTCTTTTGCTTTATTTTCTCTATTCTACTTCCTGTACAGATTGAATTTCTTCTCTCAATACTCAGGGATAGCTTCTCTCAAAGTTCTAGTAAGTCAAGAGATGTCTTTTTATTTCATACTGAATATGCTTTGACGTTGGATGCCTGTTAATAAGTGGCAATGATAGTCACTTAGGCAGCTGTGTATTGAGCACAGCCACTATGGGGCATCTCTAGGACAACCATGAGGGAGGTGGCCTGGCTCTCTTTTAGTGTAGGCTATGAAATTTGAATTAACTAAGAGAATGTAGGGGGAGGGCAGAAGACTAGGCAGATTGACTGACTGATAGAGGAAGAATTGTGGCACCACTTATGGAAGAAATTGAAGAAGTGTCAACATCCAATAACATGGCCTGGTAGTAGTCACAATAGGCTAAAACCTTTTCCTGTTCAAATGGAGGGAAGGGATTTAGTCATTCAAGAAATGTCATCCATTTATTAAAAAACATTGTTGCCTCAATTCCACAATTAATTGCTAATGTTAATGTAATTAAGTAACATTGTTGCACTAATTTATTTTATGAGTTTAATTTTAAGAACTTTTGAAAATCTATTTTCCTTCAAAAACACATTTTATACTCAGTTCAGTTCAACGTTAATTTGGAAAAAAATTCAACAAGAAGGATCGGTTATTAATCATTCATCCTTTAATGTGAGTGAATTAACTATTTAATGAGTTTCATTTATTCTCTATTAGGTAACTCCAATTCCATCATGAGAATGGGACCCTTGGTGGAGGTAGCGTAGAAATGAGAACAGAATAAGTAGGGCAATTCTGATGCATGGCAATCTATGGACCAGAACGTCATTTTGTCTGAAGGGGAGCATGGGCCTTCTGAGGCTAAAGACCAGAATGTAGACATTTGGGTTTGGGGGTGTAGGGCTGCAAGCAGCAAAGAAAATACAAAATTTGGAACATGGAAGATAAGTAGAATATGATCCATTAATTGAATACTTACCCTGGGGCTGGCCATGCCATGTCATATTTCTCACACAATGGTTTATATATATCAGTCTATAAAAAGAAAACCATTTAAATTGTGGTCTCCTCAAGTTGAAAAATATAGTAGACAGAGGGAAGGGACTTAAAGAGGACTCAAAAATTTTTGAAATACTGAAAAACAGAATTTGGGGTAAAAGTCAAATCAAATGAATTATTTAGCAAAGCAAAGTGCTCTTCATGGCTACAAGTCTAGACAGTACAAAAATATCTTAATAAAGCTTGATAAATTCTGTCAACAAATCAATATTTTTCAGTTTTATGTGACCTAAAAAATCAAAATAGCTTTTCTCTCCTTCTGAATATAGCTTTGGATCCAAAGTCCTCAGAAGGCAAGGCTCAGATTTGTTAAAATACCTCGGGATACACTGTTCATGATTCTTCATTTAGGTTAAGTGTTGAAACTAACTGTCTTACCTTTCTGATTATAATGATTATATGGGTCTCAAAAAGACATGATTTCCAACTTCAAGAAAATCTATTATTTTAAAATGTTTGCCATGACAGGAAGTTGCAGAAAAAAGGCCCGTCTGCATTTGGATAAGTGTTATTCTGTTGATTTGTTAGGATTTGGACAATGCTTTTCTATTGATTTGTTAGAACAAAACAAGTACCTAATACCTAGTTGTCTCTCAGTCATTTCTTCTTAAGGAAGAGAAATCCAGTTACCTGAACACAAGGATAATGACTGGAACATACTTGCTGTTTAGTATGTATTTTTAGTCAATAAAAATCCCCTTTCATACTTTTCTTTCCAGCAAAAAAAGGCATGCAATGGAATTATACCATTTCCCAAAACAAAATTAAACACATATTTATTTTTAGAATCTTTAAGAAACAACTCCATCTTTCTTCTCTGCAAGAGATCAAATAAATCATAAAGCAAGGCTTAACACCAGTTTTATCCAAAGTGAAACATGCACAGTCAATATTTTTAAAGTTCACTTAACTTTTATGCAAAGCACCAGAACAAACATCTGGTTGCTTTGTAAGGGATCCACATATCTCCCTCCCCTTCATCTTTCCCCCTTCCTAACCCCAAACACACACAAAAAGTTTTCAAATTTCTTGAGGGCCACAGCTGGATACAAAATTATGCTGAATATTAAAATGATAAACCACATCTTTCCTTTTCATGATGGGTACTTATGCTGAGTGGTAAATATTTTGGCATGATTAAGTATGTCATAAATGGATTCACTTTGCAATGTGTTGACCAGCTTAACTTTTTCACCCCAGCTAGATTCATCAAAGTTTTGTTTAATATCGGAATGTTCTTCATTGTCTTTTCAGATGTTAAAGCAGCAACATATGGTGCTTTGCAACAAAAGATAATTAGAATTTTGCCTTGCCTGCCTTTAATGCTCTAGTTTGTAAAAAAAATAAATAAATAAGAAAAAAGGGAAAAAGTTAATGGAATTTACAAATAATAGGGTGCAGTAAGAATAACAAAGATTAAGTAAATCATCAATTTAACGTCATCATTTGTATATTTCAAGTTGGAGAAAATAAATAAACATAAATAAATAATAACTATAAATAAATATAAATTTTCTGAATATTATTTTTAGAAAATTAAAAACAAATCCATATCTTTTCCTCCTACATCCAAAAAATAAAAAAAATAAAAATCTCTTTCATCTAGGGTGATTGGAAGCCACTTGATATCAGTATCTCTGTCTTTTGGAAAGACTTTAGGGCAATATGTTACTGAAATCAGGGCACTTGAAAATTCTTGCTAAGAGATCTAGAGTTTTATTATTAATTTCAGTATTTGGACATTTCTGGGCATCATATTTCTTCTTGTTATTCTGAAAGGCCAAATATGGCAACCTATTTTGGCAAAATGATAGTTTCATCATGAATTGTAACCTCCAATGAAAAGTTTAGTGCTTCGCAAATAATACAAACTCAATAAGTAATTGTTAAATGAATTAATGAATAAATTAGATTTTTTCATAAAGTTTCTTTTATTTATTTCATAAAGTTTCTTTTATTAACATTAGACTTGAGAGGAGACTGGGTCTTAAGTCTAGGGGGAAAAATGCTGTACCTCAATCCTTCCTTCCCATCAGTCTTCATTTTTCTTGACTGCTATCCCTCTTTCACTGTTATTTCTAAATCTTCTTGGTCATTCCTGAGAAGTTTTTACACAAAGTGTCTGTGTTTTGTATCTTTTCCTGTTTTTTCTAGTCTTTATTTTTGCTATGGAAGTGTCTGATCTTGGCCATGACCTAGCGTCCTGGCTTCTGCTTTCAGAAAGCATGATTCTGAAATTATGCCTCTGTTGTTCTAGATTTTCATTCGACAGTACTTGATTTTGAGTTTGCAATTCCATTCTTATGGCATATCTACATTGCCATACCAACAAAATTAACCTCTACCACCAGATTTGAAATATCCCTCATGGTGGAAGAGATAATTATAATCATCATATTAGTTTCACTTCATTTTTAATTTTCTACTTAATTTGAAAGTGGAGGAGAAAACGTTAGTCCCCACTTCCCCAACCCTGCTCCCCATTTTGTAATTTCAGCTACACAACATCATGAGCTGACCAGAACAACATAATTTTTATTTATTCTTTTCTCATAAACACGTGTTTTTATCAGGATTGGGAGGAAGTATTCTGGAGAAGATGTACCAAGAAGCTAATTAGGCCTGAAGTTTATGGCTCCTCATTTACATAGGTCCTCCAGTGGCATAGGAAAGAACCCTAGCAATCTTGATCTTGTGTTTTTTGCAAACCTCAATCAATTAAGTCCATTGCCTCTTGCCCCTCGATACCTCTGTAGTCACTCTTCTCTTTGTGTGGTGCACTGATATTGGAATACTTGTGGATACTGTCAAGAATTAGCAATGGGGAAACTAAAGAGAGATGAAATTATTAGGGGAATACTAACATATATCATGGTTGGTAGTCATTTTTGTATTTATTTAAGGCTATTGTTATCATCCCCTATACACATCTGACCACTGTGTTGATTTACCAGAAGTTGTGAAATGAAGGTTTAGATCAAATGGCCTTCTACAAAATTAACTTGTCCAGTGTTATTTGCCAGTCAAATTTTGTGGATAATGGAAGAGGTAAAACATTTGAAACATATAGAGGCAGAAACTAGTCTGTGGGAAATTTTTCCAGTCATCACATATACATATATATATATATATATTAGAAAATAGGAAATATATATGTATATATTATTTACAAATATAAATTTATTTGTATTTATATTTATGACCAGAGAAGAATTTATTTTTACTTATACCTGGTCAAAAGAGGTTTATACATGTCAGTTATATAATTGATAATGTAAAGTTATCACGCCATACATTTTTCGACTTTTTTGATGAAAATCACACAAAACTGAATTTTTTCAAATTTTCTATGAAAATAGCCCACAACCCTAGGAGTAGTAATAACAAACACTGCCAAATTCTCTGGGTTAGATTTGGTATTATATATAGTCTAACATTCAATATAAAAATTAGTCAACTATGCTAGAAGAAAGAATAATCTTTCTATTCTGTGTATAGATAATAACATAATTGTCATATGAAGAGACAAAGAGTATGAGACAAAACAGGAATAAAGTATTATAGAGGTATGTCTGCCTATCCATTTAAAAATGTCGTTTTTCCTTTAATATTTTAAATTGTCAAATTTAAAAATTGTTATGATTTACTTTACAATGTGTATGAACAAATATCCTTTTCATACTTAATTTTATGTTTATAACTTTTTATTCATTTTCTTAAAGAAGTCTCTCAAAGTGGCTAAGTAAAATCTGGATATATCTTAACTAGGGGTTATTTAAAAGGTCTTCTTACTCCTCTAGCACTATCATTTTAAACAATCTAATTGGAAGAATATTCCATCATTATAAATAATGATAACCAAGGGACAAAATAATGCTATTTAAGTGGTATTTAAGTGGTACAATAAGTAAGGACATATAGTTATAGAAGAGTGATTTACATTAACATAGTAATGATCAAAAAAAGAGGAGGCAGTGTTCCACTGAAGGATATCATTTGGATATGTAGGTAATTAATGGTAGATGTTAATGAAATTAATACTGTAGATCAGTTTTCAAGTTTCTTCTCATTTGCCTTCTCAGAATTGAAGCCTGTATCCCCAAGTTCTAATCTACCACTATGTACATAGTACTAAGACTAGAGCATTAAAGATAAGTTAATAAATTCTCTTGTCAACATTTTGAGATTATCTGTGCATACTCCCTTCCTCTACCTCTGTTGTCTTACAGCCATACTCACAAGAGAGTAGCTAACTCACAAAACATAATTCCAGGGTCAGGCTACAGTTAACTGATTTAAGGTTGAGTGAGTATATGACTCAACAATGGCCAAGCTTAATGTTCCATCAATTTGTAATTGAAGCTGAAAATTCTAGAATAATCTTGGCTAAACTCTGAATTTCAGCAGAAAAACCTGAGAGAGATAGAAAAAAAGTAACAAAAGGAAGGATGCCAAGATAACAGACGTAAGGCTTCCTAGGTTCTCTCAATCTTTTCTTGTATCTGGGTTCCAAACTTTGCTAGGGCCAAGTAATTGTATCATAGATTCCACAAATACATCTGTATTAATTAGTATCCTGCATGATAATCACCCTTTCATTGTACATATCTGAGGTCCTTAAACCTGGTAGCACACTAGAATCACCTGGAGAAAGTCTGGCCCTATCTGAAACAAATTAATTAAGGCTCTTAACTAATTTTCAGCTTACTATATAAAATCCCCCAAGAATGACTTAAAAAAAAAAACAATATTTAAGCCTCTCACTTCTGAAATATCCCTTGGTGTTAAGGCAAGTAGAAGTCAGAATAATTTACATCACTGAACTAAGATTAACAAGTGAAAATGACCTATATTATAGATTACAGGGTGTATGTATATGTTATAGATTACAGGACATACACACATACACACATATAATATATATAATTGATGTTTAGAGGTGTGATTTTAGAGATTTGATTTTAAAACTAGTAAAACATGGGGCATCTGGATGGCTCAATCAGTTGAGCATCCAACTTTGGTTCAGGTCATGATCTCACTGTTCATGGGTTCAAGCCCTGTGTCAGGCTCTCTGCTGACAGCTCAGAGCCTGGAGCCTGCTTCGGATTCTGTGTCTCCCTCTCTTTGCCCTTCCCCTACTCGTGCTCTGTCTCTTTCTCTCTCCCAAAAATGAATAAACGGTAAGCAAATTAAAAAAATAAAACTATCAAAACATAATGACATCTACAAATGACAATTTTAAATGGTGATTATTGAATTTTAATATATTTGTTAGGTTTTGAAATTTTGAATGTGTGCTGCCAACAAGTATCACAAAATACAGCAATACTGGGATGAGGTGGGTTCCAGTATAGTTTGAGGAACTTGACAAGCATGGAGAATTCATAGACAGCACGGTATTCTAAATGAGTTTAAACACATTTATGCCAAGATATTTTGGGGAAGCTTATTCACATAGAGGATACTTTCTGCTTCAGTAAATACATTCCCTAGTGCAAGAGCTCCCAATTTTGTTTGAGTTCTCTGTGATATTCTGGCATGCAGTGTAGTCTGGTGTGTGTGTGTGTGTGTGTGTGTGTGTGTGTGTGTGTGTTTTCTTTCATTCTTTTACTTTTTTTGACAAACACCACATAAATGGGAGTGCACAAATCCCAATTACCTTGAACTTGCTAAAAACTGTCCATGGCGTTAAAAAAACAAAACAAAACAAAACAGAAACCTCCCCATTCCCTAATCATCCAAATGAAGAGATTTGAATATCTCTTGTGTATTGCTGAGCCTTCCCATTCTTCAAGTTTTAACGGACTTTATTGTGTTTCTAGGAGGCAGAAGTAAAAGGAAAGAAAGGGGGAAAATAATGTACTAAAAACATAGGAGAATCCATGCTCGATTTTTTTCTTTTTTACTATATTTTTGTAAGGCATGAAAATTGAGCTCAGTTTCATTTTCAGTCCTTTGAAGCAAATTCTTTTTCAAGGTTTTTTTGGTTGTTGTTGTTGGGTTGTTGGTTTGGATTTTCACAAATTATGTGCACATCTTTTTGGTCACAAAAAGGCATTAGGCAAAAACTCGATATATGATCTTGGACTAGACTCTGTTAGCATATGGGATTGTTGCCAGTGTGCAGGACTTGATATATTAACTAGAGGTAATGCACCTGAGGACAGCACTCAGTTTACTGCAAGTCACTTAGCAGAATCGTAGTCACCTAGCAAATGACCCTTAACATGCGCTTGGTTAGTCTTATTGAGAGTGTGATTTGGGAAAGTCATTTGCTAAGTCCCAGCTCCTTCATCTGTAAAGTTGACTAAAAATAATACCCAATGCAAAGGACAGTTGTGATTACTGAATGAAGGTTTACCTTTAAAATAGGTGAACCCAGTGCCTGATACTATATACACAATAATCTCTCCCATTCTTTATCTCTCTCACAAATATAGATATGGCATATAAGTATATAGTGTCATTTATAAATTCTAAAACACATTTCTTTGTATTTTTTAAATCTCTGAAATACCAATGTGTCTGTTGTGGATTGCATCTTAGTATTATGACAATGCTATATTGGTATTATCGTTTTTTTTCACTGTTATTATATAAATTACTGGTGTTACTTACCAGAAATAGTGCCTTGCATTCAATTAAATGAATACATTTTTTGATCTTATAGATCAAGTCTCAAATGTGTTATAACTGTATATCTTTTTACACACTGCATGTAGAGATAGTATTTATCTTATTGGTATAGCTACCAACAGAACTTTTTGTCTTTAGCTGATTTTTAAGCCTTTTCTATGTATTATATTGTAGAAGATGAATCCAAACCAGGAATTTCAACTGCTTTGTTCCAAATAAACTGTGGTGTTGATGAACAATATTTGCTAAATGAATCAGCAGAGTCAGAAGAAATATAGAGTTATTTGCATTTTAATATATATTTTATTGCATTTGTTATGTATAAAACACCAACATGCCTATGAAGAAACATGTGCTGAGGTAAACTTTTTACCAGCATGTGCTGGAAGAAAGAAAGTCACATTGCTAGCTCTGCTCAGAACCAAGGTCGCTTGTGTAAATCATTAACCTCTTTGAACAGTCATTTCCTTCATTTGCAAAATTAGAGTCTTAGACTGGTGATTGCTGATATTTATATGAGTGTATGTTGTCCAAAATAGTGGATTGTGTCCAATGGACATCCTAGGTCACACTCTTCTAGTGGAAAAAATTGTACAATGTCTCCATTGATGTGAAGATTTTGTTTAAAAAAAAGTCAGATAATAAACAGTTGTTCAGAAGTTTTGTTGCCAAAATATTTAGAATTCTTTTAAGAAGTTGTACTCAGTCATAATATTACATACTAGAATTATTCAAACCCTTAGTAGAGCTTCCATGACTTCTCACACTGTGGAAGTACAAGTTGCCCTCTGGAATTAGAAGTAGGGCAAGGCCATTTGTATTCATTTCTGTTCAATCAAGAAGGGTTCAGTAGGGGAGGCTCTATTTCACAAACCTTGTTATGAAGGAAGAACGAATGTTAGTTTAATGCTCACTTCCATTAAGTGTTCAGTAAACCATACTGTCTAGTTCACAGATAAGTGAAGCTATTTTGGCTCTCGTGACAGCAAGAGCAATGATATAGTATTAAGAGAGGTGACATTAAACAAGTCTGCCACTAACTTACTGTGTGACATTGGGCAAGTCAGGTCTCCCCTGGAGATAATGGTGATCTGCATTTCTTTTTAATTTATCTTCTGGCTCCCAAGGAACATATTGTAGATACATATTGGACAATTTGATAATTGAGATTTACTTTACACATGGTCCAGTGAGAATAAAAAATGATTACTAAAACTAATAGGACAGAGAAATGAGAAGACCCAGGTCAACTGTGGTCATAACTTATCCAGAAAGGTCTCTGGAAATAGATAATATTTGAAGTGATGAAACCAAATTGGTGATACAAAACTCTTCTCTGTAAACATTTGTAGACAATGTCAAAATGATCAGATATATAGTCCCGATTCCTAGTATTTTGGCAAAGAGCATTTTCTCACTTTTTTTTTTACATAAAATTGTCCATGAAAAATAATGAACATTGCCTCAATTTAATTTCTTGCTTTAGCTGAAGCACCAAACTTAACTTAGTTGATGTACCAATTTCAAGTGTTCTTTCTCCATCCTTCTTCTCACCTACCATTTATTATCTCTTAAAGTTGGCAATTTAAAAGAGAACATGTTTTTAAGAAGATTAAATTGACAAAAACTGATCCTATTGAAAGGAAGAAGCTGCAAAACCAATAAATATTAGAGTAGAGATTAATAATGTTTGTTAATGTTCTCTTTACTATCTGACTTATAACAGAAATCTATGCTACAAGTTATTCCCAACATTTAATAGAAATTCAGGTTAATAGAATTAAAAGTTAGAGAGTGTATAGTGTTAGCAAAGACCACAGTTTAGATTCCCACTTTACTATTTCTTGGTTCTGGGATTCTGGGACATTACCTGGTTCAGATATCTGAAATAATGATAAGGATACCTTTCTCATAGAGTTGAAAAAAATTGATGTTGTGTATAAGCCCTATGAAGTACCATATAAGTAGTTTGGGCCGATAAACAATCACTAAGAATTTAAACTTTAAAATAAATACAGGTCCTAAGCTGTGAATCTGAATTGTTCTTGTGTGTCTACAAATATAACAACTTTACATTTAAATATTAATAAAACTAGTGTTTTTGTTAATATTAAAATGGCTATAAACTTCCCAATAATTTTCATATCATGTCATATATGGAACATTAAATGAATATGACATACTGAGGTAAAATGGAAGGTTTTGTATATTCCTAATTAGGACATGACATGATGAAAAAAGTCCTATGCAGTATAACTATGATAAGGAAAAATAAAATTATTAATGAAATGTGTACCAAGCTTAAAAATAATCGAACCTTGCCTCCATGAAATAGCTATGTGCCTTTCTTAAGACTTTTAAACAGTTGAGCCCATGGAACACAAACTACCTGAAGCTCCATAGGTCCCTTAGCCAAAGAGCATGACACATGCTACTGCAGACTGCGAATGAACTTGTCCAGGATACAGCACCTCACTGACCATGCTCAGGACACTGTGGTAGAACAGAGCAGACAGCTGTTGCTTATTGGATTGAGCGACAGTAGGCTTTGAAGGACATGCCCACAAATCTGTTCCACTTTGATAATCCTTTAAGGAATACAAATGAAGCTACCTAAGCAGAGATAAGTAGCCATGTGGACTCTCCCTGTAGCGGACTCTTCTGGCCACTCCACAGCATAAGGGATTGGTATTTAGGTAGGACTCCTATCATCTCTTCATGGCGTAATAGTGCATCATGCCTCATCAATTAAGGGCTCCTGGGAAAAATACTATATATATATATATATATATATATATAAGTATCTTTTACAGGGCCTAGAAGGTCTACTGTTTTTGAGTATAAATATTACATTAATAGAACCATATACATATGGGTCTTTGAAAAGTTGTAGATATGAACTTGGTCACTTGCTTAGGAAATAGCTATAACCTTCATGCTCTTGAGCATTCATTTCCTAATTTGTTACAGCTGTCAACACTCAAGAAATATTTATGGAGTCTCCAAAATTCATATCTGGGACTTTTCAGATATATTATGAATTTATGCACAAATGCTTTAAGGAATAAATAACTCATGTTTTTATAATTAAGAAGTTGTTACCAATATTAATTACCTTTTCATCACAGTTTACCTTTATTTATATAATTGTGTAAATCAAAAGAACTTCCATACATGTTAGTGAGAACTTAAGACTAAGAGGACAAGTTAATTCATCAACAAAAAGACAATAATGAGGATTAAAAAAAGAGTGACAGTTGAGAGGCTAAAAAAACGACATGATTCCTTCTAATGGTATTTTTCTAGTTAGAAAAAAGACATAGATTGCTAAAGCGATGTTTAAAGTGTTTATAGAAACTTGATCCATATATCCTCATCTAGACTTTACTATTCATATAAAAACAGAGATTTTAAAACATTTTGGTTTTGTATTATTTCCATGGCTAAATATATTATTTTAAATTGTTAAAGATATAAGATTAGATATAAATTCTTCCAATACTATTTTCAATATTACATATAAGTACTTTTACACATTAGTCTATATTTACTTGGGAAACTGGCCAATGTTGGCCAATTTTTCTCTTGATTAGACTTATACGAATGCCACTTCAGATAGCTGTGAAATTAGGTGATTAACTAGTTGGTACTTAACCTATTAATTTCTGTATAAGTCTAATTACAGGAAATATAAGTGGGGGTTTTGATTTTTACTTTGCTTTTCTGTTTGGAGTGTCATTGTAACTACTGTATTGTAAAGGACGGAAAATAATTGCATATGTTAAAAAAATAAATTGTGTTATATTAAAAAATAAATAAATAAATAAAAATAAAAATAAAAAAATAAAAAAAAATTTTGTTAAAAACTGATATCATTTAGAAACCAGCTATATGGTGCAATCTTTATAAAGGTTAATTTGGCTTTATTCTGCTACTGAAAATGTTAAGACACCAAAAATGGTTTCATATATTAAAATAACATTGTGAATTAATTTTGGAGGAAAATTCATTTCAACAGCCAGGTCATTCATTCTTTTTGGCATAGCTGTGATCTGAAAATTTCATGGAATCTCTCTGGTTTTTCTTTCATTTTTAAATCTCAGTTGTTTGTTTGTGTGTGGGTTTTTTTTTTTTTTTGATGTATACATTATTCCAAGTCCTTTGCTTTTTGATTTGTTCTTTGACAGTTGTAATATAAAGGTAAGACTATAGGAAGAAATTTAAAGCAAACAAAAAGCTCTAATCTACATGATGAGGAAACCAAATATCAGAACAAGAGCCACTGATAGTGTTTGAGATCTGGCTAATATATATTTAAAATTATTTTGCTAAATACATTCAACATAGCACAGCATATTACATGCTGCTGAATCTTTCTAATCTTTCTAGAGTCATACTTATCTTGAGTTCCTTAAGTGTTGTAAAAATCATTCTTAATGCTTAGAAATATGTATATATAATATTATATATAGATATGTATACATAATATATATTATAAGTACATATAAGTATTATTACATATTATATTATTATATGTATATATGTATCTGACATCTCTCCTGAGCTGGTCAGAAAGGGGGTCTCTACTTCATACAACAGTCTAGTAACCTGGACTTCTTCTAGCCTGTAGCTTTATCCTCTTTTATATCCTTAAAGTTCTCTCTCCTTGGTTAATAGGAAAAGAGAAAGTGAGCATGGAGAAAGTCTACCTGCTTTTATATACCTCAGCCAGGAAATGCATGTGTCACTTCCACCCAAATTCTACTTGGGTGAAGTGGTGATATGACACAACTTAGATACACAGGGCAAGGAAGTCTAGTCCCGCTGCCAGTCATATACATGAAAAATACACATTGGATACCAGAAGTCTTTCTGCAGATCTAATCAAGATTCACTTGTTCAAATCCAGGAAACACTTTAGGTACTTAAAATAATGTCAGGAAATTGAAAAGAAAGCCTACTCCTCCAGGCAGGCAATATATAACTAAAGAGAGTTCAGTGAGAGAATCTAAAGAAATTATGCAGCAAAAAGCGTATCATTGACCCTAAATCAAAAGATTTGTTTTCTGGTACATAATCTAACATGTTCATACAAAAAAAAGAAGCATTAAAACAAATAAATTAGGGGGAAAACCAATTTCCCTTATAGAAGAAAATTTTATATTTAACTCATAAAATAATCTTCTCTCAATATCTGTGACCTAAAATGGGGAGGGAAGGCATAATCACATAACATCTGGGTACCACTCGGCAGCTTTCCACAATCTTTGAGATTTTTACTCTCATTTATGAAAGAAAAATGATTCAAAAATAAATATAAGGCAAACCTCCTTAATTATATTCTAAAAATTCTTACTTAGCTTCTTCAAACTTCCCTCATCAACTGTAATTCTTAGAAAGATCATTTAAAGCAAACTTAGTTGGCTTATATGAGAGAAAACTAGGGAAAGGGGGATCAACTGTAAGTGACTAAAAGATCGAGCCTAAGTTCCCCTTTGCTTTAGGTATCAGTTCAAATAATTGATTTACGAGGGAAGAAAGAGCCATTGCTGCAGTCTACCTAACATTTCCACATCCACATAAATGCAAGGAGTATTTGTGTGTGTGAGTGTGCCCCCATGTACCTATTCTAGGAGAACAGGGAAATAGAAGGAAAGAAGAACTAAGGAAAGATAGAATATTGAAAATGGCAACTTACCTTTAATTGAATTTAATATGTCATCCTCTGTAAGTATAAACACTTCCACCTAAGCATTGATGTTTTAAAACTAAAATTCGGGGCACCTAGGTGGCTTAGTCAGTTGGGTATCCAACTTTGGCTCAGTTCATGATCTCACCTCTCTTAGGTTCAAATTCTGCGTTGGACTCTGTGCTGATAACTCAGAGTCTGGAGCCTGCTTCAGATTCTGTGTCTCCCTCTCACTCTCTACCCCTCCCCCACTTGCACTCTCTCTCTCTCTCAAAAATGAAGAGATGTTTAAAAATTAGAAAAAAACCCTAAAATTAGTATATTTAAGAAATAAGTAAAAATATTTTTTCTAAATAACTAAATATAATACTATAAAAAAGCATCATATAACACTATCACTTTTAAATACACATGGTAATTTAAGGAACATTTCATATTGTTATCTAAGCCTATTTGAGTGGAATAATAAATCTCATTTATAATTATCAGCATTCTGTTCATTTGCTAAAAAGTCACCTAGAAAAATCTTATGGTGGTTAATCCTTTTCCTTACAATATTTTTTAAATGAATGATTTGACTTGCACTTACTTTCGTTGTAAATTATGTAAAGCTAAAGTATAGCCTATCCAAGACTGATGTACCACATACAACCAAAGCTGCAGGTGCTTTGGTGTCCTGTATCTCCTCACTTCTGCCAGCTTTCTACACCATCCCCTCCACGTGGAAAGGCTGTGTCCACTAAGGTCCAGTTAGTTGTGTCCCGTGGCCTAAACCCAACAAGAAAGCTTGAATAAAAGGAATCTGGTGCATCAGCTTCTCCTCAGTGAAATGTTCACTATTGACTTTCAGTTTCTGTTTGATGTACTTCAATCTCAGAATAGCAGTCACATCAAGTCCATTGTAAAAACAAATCCAAACCCTAATATATGTATTTGTATAGCTGCTCTTTTATATTATCTACTGTTGTGAATCAATTATGCTATCCCTTTCTCTTTGTGATGATAGTTGAAAGAAGATATTAGTGTTATATTTGGTTGAATTTGTAATTGCATTACACTGAAGAAAGCATTACAATAAATTACTCTGTTTACTTTTTGTCTGATAGTTTTAATAGAATACTCAATTGCAGGGAATAAAAGCTTCATTTAAATGATATGTACTGTTTAAATTCACTTATTTGTTTCTGCTTTAAATCCATGAAATATCTTTAGTATAATGCTACTTAAACTATTTAAATAGTTTCCATGCTTTAGTCCTGAATTTGTTTAAATCTGTAACTCATTGTATTCAAAGCAAAACACATCATCTTTTACTCCAAGCACCCATACTTTTCTGTTTCTGTTTGTTAGGTAGCATGATGCCCCATTCAACTCTGACCAAAAATTCAAAGTTATGTTTAACTCTTTACCTTGACTTGTGCATTCAGTCAATTGGCAAGACCTCTTGTTTCTTCTGCTATAATGCCTTCCATCCCTATTCCCTTTTTTCCCTAGTTCATTTCCTCAATACCTCAATATTACAATAATGTCCTAGCCTTTTGTATTATCTCTCATCTCTTCCTTCTTCTCATAAGATAATGTTCTCAGATTGGTCCTATAGGTATGTGGTCTGGATCATGACACTGTTCAAAACTAGAAAACTATAAACTCATCAAGTTTAAAGCCTTTACATTAACCTCCCTGAATGCCTACCTACATTGTCTTATATCATCTAACAAAATTGAGCAAAATATCTTTAACTGATCTATTTCTAAATATTGTTTGGTACCAGTATGACATTTATGAACTTCTTTTTATAAAATAAACCTTAACAACAAGTCTGACAACAGCGTTAGGGAATTGTTCCAATAATGAAGACACTGACATCTACATTAAGTTATGGAGAGGACATGCTAGCATAAACCTTTGTGATAAATTATTCTATTGCTTTTTATCTTATCACAAAAATGTTGCTTTATTACATAATTATATATCATGTAATATGAGATTTGTAACTACTCATGTTTTTTTTAAAAAAAGCACCGTTATCTTCATTCTCATTTTTTTAAATACTTGAGATGACTTTAATTTACATTGATTGTATGCAGACCACTAATGGTCAACATAACCTTCTTTTATGCTAACAAAGCTCTAAGCTTTACTCAGTGTTGCAGATTGTCTTATCCCAGAACTAATCTCTGAGACAATTTAGCACTCAAATGTTTATTCGGGGGTGTGCCTAGATCCTACCTGTGGAGGAGAGAGGATGAAATCAGGATTGAAAAGAGGGAGAAGCAGAGTTGTGATTTAGTCCCCACAAAAACCTGCATTGATCTCCTGAGGAGTGCTGGAGCCGGAGCAGCATTTCAAAGTTGGCCTGAATTGAGCAAGGGCCTAGCCTTTATTCCCCATGTTGATCAGGCACCAGATGTCACATGCCACTGGATGGACTTTCTACCTTGGGAGCCGTAGCTAGACAGTCCTTAGGGAGGGCTTCGGGCAGTCTTCCTGCAGCACTTCAGAAGTTGTGGACATAAATGCTTCATTTCCGGTGGGAGATGTCGATGGGACACCACAGCAACTACCTCATGATAAATAGTAATGATTCTACATGTTAGGAGGCTTCTGCCATACCTAAGTTATAGTGCCCTATAAACACCATCTGGATTTAAGGGAAGCCCTCTTCTGATGACAACCGTGAGACCATCCACCTGTGAAAATCACCATCTTCTGAATCATTAACAAGTGGGATGATGAAATCAGGATCATTTAAATAAGAACTGCAAATAATCAGAAATTTGGAAGTCGCATCCTTAAGCTTATTTTACAAAGATGCATGTATTGATTTATCAGATTAACTTGTTGACATATTGAAAAGGCTGACAGTTTGCTTTTAAAGGAAAAGAAAAAATATAAATGTCAGTGGATTGTAGGTTATCATTAGCATCATATTATGAAAGCAGCATGTTTGAACTAGAAAAGCAGTGTTTTCTCAGCCAGCCCCATCATTTAAGGAAAAAGAAGCACCAGCATTCTCCTGTCTGCCTGTGATAGGCAGGATAATAGCTCTCTAAAGATGTATAAGTCCTAACCCTCAGAATCTGTGACTATGTTACCATATGTAGGAAAAGGACTTTGCAGATAGGGTTAAGGTTACAGACCTTAGCTAGAGCATTCTAAATTATTTAGGTGAGCCCAATTTAATCATATAAACTCTTACACACAGAAAACTTAACCCCAGCTAGTCAGAGAGCTATGAGGAAAGAGGAAAGGGAGAAATTAAAATGTCGGAGGATTGTTGTTGATTTTGGAGATGGAAGGAAGGGGGTGACAAGGCAAATAAAGCAGTTGCTTCTTGGAGCTGGGGCCAGCTGTGAGCTGATAGACAACCAGGAAGTGGAAACCTTGATTCCACAACTTCAAGGAATGGAATTCTGTCCTCCAAAAAGGACATGGCCCTGATGGTGCCTTGGTTTTAGCTCAGTAAGACCCATGTTGGACTCATGACCCACTTTGTTACAACTGTAAAAAGACAAGTTTGTTTCCTTTAAGCTGCTAAGTTTGCTGTAACTTGTTATGGCAGCAATAGAAGACTAATACAGATTCCCTGCATTTCTTTAAAACTGGATCAGACAGCCCAGTGAGATGTGATAAATTAAAGGCAACGGTGGAGAGGTGTGTTAAATGGATAAAAGCGAAGGAAGTAAACACATAGATGGAATGTTAAAATGAGAAGGTACTATTTAAATATCTTGAATGGAGCTGCTAACAACAAATTGTACATTCACTATTATTTTGCTTAGATATATTTTTGCTAGAAGCAATAATACTAGTCACAGTTTCACTATTTTCCTTCTGGGGTGTTTTTGGACAGGTATTTTAGTTGAGTATTGCTTTTGAAACTGTAGAGAATTGTAAATTTGTGAATAATATTAATAGGACCGGAACTAAGGAACTTCTGGAAGTTAGCTTATTGCTATGCTTAAAAGCGATGTTGCCATTTCATTGTCTTCCTATAACAAGCAGGTATATAGGATGAAAGGAAGCAATAATTTTCACATGGTGTTTTTAGCAGCATACTAATCTGGGGTCTAAAGACATTCTAGGGTCTTTTCTTTAAATAATATGGGGGGGGGCGCCTGGATGGCTCACTTGGTTAAGCATCCGACCGGCTCAGGTCATGATCTCACTGTTTGTGAGTTCAAGCCTTATATCAGGCTCTGTGCTGACAGCTTGGAGCCTGGAGTCTGCTTTGGATTCTGTGTCTCATTCTGTCTCTGCCCTTTCCCCACTTGTGCATGCACTCTCTCTCTGTCTCTCAAAAATAAATAAATGTAAATATAAATAAATAAATAATATTTGGAACCTCAGGAAGCTAGAATTGTTAAACTGACCTACTATGTAACTTAACGGTAATTGTCTAGTGATTCATTTATGGATTTGCCAAAGGATATAGTATATTCAGATGAATAAATAAAAAATGTACAGTTTTTGCTTTCTATAACTCATCTAAACTTTCATCATCTGTCACCACACCATATGGGAATTGGAAAACACTTATTTTATTCCAATTTGGTAAATTCAGTACTACGCAGCTAAAAATAAACAGAAGCTCAAGTTCTTTCTCTGCTTAAAAATGCCCCCTTACTGTTATTTCTCTGCTGTGGCTGTTTAAACTCAGCATGTGACAGTGTGGCTGAGGCCATGAGCATGTCTCCTGCTAGAATCTCCATCTCCATTGGACTAAGAGAACTGGCTTTGGCTTCTATCTCTTCTAATAGAGTTCTCCTACATTCCAAGACATAATCACACAGAAGAGAGGGCAGAATATATGGCTGTCACCACTTTTCTGCCTTTCTCCTCTATTTTTACAAATCTTCCAGGATGTGTGTGTGTGTGTGTGTGTGTGTGTGTGTGTGTGTGTGTGTTTATTTGGGGTTGGGGGGCAAAGACAGAGGGAAAGAGAATCCCAAGCAAGCTCTGCACTGTTAGTGCAAGGCCCAATGTGGGGCTTGATCTCATAAACTGTGACATCATGACCTGAGCCAAAATCAAGAGTCGGAGGCTTAAGCAACTGAGCCAAGTAGGAGCCCCAAATCTTAGATATTAGAGGCAAGCCGTCCACTTTCTGATTCATTGAGGCTCAGACGGCATAGGTCATCTTGTCCTTTCCCAAGGATGTTTCACTCATCTTTCCTTCGTAACTGCAGTCTCAGAACAACCTGAGAACGGGATTTCTTAGGGACAACAGGAAAAACCCACCAAGATAATATTTTCAAAACACTTTCACCATTACTCTTCCGCTGTAGGAAAACATTGTGTCCCAGCAAGGGGTGTTTATGCTAGTTTGAGCTTCTTTCACTTTCTAAGATGACTGGATTTGGTGTTCCAGCAGAATCTGTTTTTTTGTTGTTGTTGTTTTGTTTTTTCAGTCAACTCTTCCTGTGGTGTACATAACAAATCTGGCTTCCAGGTGAAGTTTGTATTTCTTATCACTGAGATGAGTCTTCATGCTCCCTGGAGACTCCCTTCCTCCCAGTTCTGGTCTCTACCCCACCAAATTTACTCCTTTAAAAGAAACAAAGTCAAGTGGATCTTGCACACAAGTGGATGAGAAATTGCTCCTGTGTAAAAGGTGTTTGATGTGGCTGCTCCACCCCACCTCTGATTTCCAAGAGTCTTGTCTCTTCCCAGATTATCTCAGCTGTCATTGACTATCTGGTTCAAGAGGGAAATGGGCCACAAACTTGTGTTGGCTGTTCCCTTCGTCCTTTCTCTCACCAAACTATTTACTTTTCTCTCATAATGTTGTAGCCCTGACCTTTCTTGCTTAAACTCAAAGCTGGGGGAAGAGATAAAGATACAGTTTCCCAAATTTCTCCCAGTACTTAGTTAGGTACTTGGTTTTGGGCGTACGGTGTGTAAGGGACTGCGTGCTGTGCTGGTGGCTCTTCTGTCACGTACGGGAGAGCAACTTTGATAGCGTTTATACAGAACAGATGGAAGTAACCTGCCTACCCCCATAGAAATTTTAGGGTAGGGAATGGTAGAATTAGTAAAAATTGTAGAAATGACATTAAATTGCCTAATTTAGTGATTTAACTGATTGATGTAGACTTCTGGAAAGTGGGAACTAAGATTCTAAAGTTAAAGTCCTTAGCTATAAATTCTGGTTTTGCCTCTTACTGATTTATGAACTTGGACAGGATAGTTTCCTTCTGTGTAAAACAGAGCTAAGAACACCTGTGTGAACGAGTTGTGGTGAAGGCCAAGGGAAGCATTACATGTAGAACAGTCGACACTTGGCACATTATGGGCCCTCATAATATCAGCTTTCTTGTTTTCTGTTGTTATTGCATTGCTGTTGAACCTTCCTGAGACTTCCTTAATGTTATGGGTGGAGCACATTATTTCCAAAAGCAGCCTCATTTAATTTTGAACACCTCCATTTTCTATAATGTTCCTATAACTATGTAATTGTCCATTTATCTGTAATTTCTAGGCCTGCCCTCAGGAAACCCACAGACTAAACTGTCTCCTTTCCATGAAACTACTTTTTGTATTGTTGAAGAGAACTGTATAACTCCACTAAGTCTCTTTCCTCCCAGGGAAATATGCTTAGGTCTGTCAGTCAGTCCACACATGGTTGATCCATCTTCTGTCTCTCAATATATGTGCTCTGGTTTTTTTGGTTTATGTTGTTGTTATGGTTATCCTTTATTTTAGTTGTTGGCTTTTGTGCTTATTTTTTTAGCTGTTCCTCAAAACCTCTGGCTTATAGAATAGAAGTCACATTTCAGACATTCCCTAAAAAGCACAGTCGAGAGTATCAGGAGGTGTCATTGCTCATCTGCTCTGTTTGGGCTGGTAAACTGCTATTACTGCTTTTCTGTTACTATAGCTGTTGAACCACATTTCTGACTTGGAGTGAATCGACAGTCTTTTAAGATTATATATATGTTTTGCACATGTGATGCTTTTGATTAGCCTCTCCCCATTCTATATCTCCATTTTGATTTAGTCAATTAAAAAAGCACATCGACAGATATAATGAATGTAGTACATTCCATACCTTTACACCTGCAGAAAAATAAACAGCATGTGAGGGAAAAGAAGAATCATCCACTTTCGTGTTGTTTCATGGTTATTACTGTGCGGTTGGGTTCGTTTTGCATGATGGCCTCCCTTTCTGAGTGTCCTAGCTCCTTTCACTTCATAGCCAGTCACTATTGTGAGCATCTGTCTGTCTATTGGCCTGAAGACAATCCATCCCATGTTTAGTCCAATATCGCTGTTAATAAAGAGCAACCCCATTAGACAAAGTGTGATGCCATTCACTGTCTCAGTCAAATGCATTCTGGAAATTTGATTTTCTTAAATTTCTCAGAAGAGAGGCGGAAGTTGGCTAGTGTGACATTGAAGGGAGTGGAAATTTGGTTGGAACTAAATACTAGACTAAGCTTGGTTTGATGTGCTTTCCAGAAAAAGATTATAATTAAAGGAGTCATTTATAAAGTGCACTGCAGAGAAATGTGGTAGAAAGTAGAGAAAATGTACTTAAAATTGCACTGGCTTATAATTATTTCATTACAGGATCTTCTTGTCTTTTTCTGCTTAGAATTTATTAGAATACTATCCTCCGAGGTATCATTTAAATATTTGTTTGTATGGTTCAGATTTTTCTAATAGTGCCAGAGGAAATTCAGGTGAAAAATTAATACACTATCCTTGGGAGACATTTAATCTGGTATTCTGCTTTTAGTACCTTTGCAAAGTTTAATAATCCCTGCTGTTGGAATTATAAGACTCGTACTCCAAATGCTTTTAGAAAATCTTTAAAAATTTGCTTACTCAAAACTCAAGTGTTCAATTTTAGAGTTACATTCTCCGTTGCTGTAATTTCAGATATTATGCCTTAAATATGTTTTGCTCACAAATTATGATATGATACATTAGTCAATACCATAAGTTTTTTAATGTAATTAAAAATTCTAGTAGGGTTGTATTGATAGATACTGGCTAAACTGTATATATCTTTCAACTTTCTTGTGCATATATGGAGAGTCCAAACCTATGTCACTTTGTGGTTATTAAGTTTTTTTTCCCCTGAATTATACTGAGGTGTGTATAGTATTAATTGCTCTAAGATATTTTTCCAAGTAGACTGGGCCTGGGATAAACTGGAGCTCTTCTAGGAAATGTTGAATGTAAGATCACTTTACTTATAACACATGCTCATTTTAGAAAAAAAAAAAAGAAAATACAGAGAAATATTTTAAAAATCAGTCACAGTCCCTTAACTTCTTTTTCCTTCTTTCTCTCTCCTGATAAGTATTTACATATATTACTATGCATATGTACTTAAGCAGGCATACATACATACCCGTATACATATTTATACACACATATGCACATACTGTATGATTGGAATCATACACTACAAGTTCAAAAACCATGTCAATGGCTCCATATTACTCTGTTGTATGGATGTTTTCAAATCCTATTTAACTCCATGTTAACTATCCATGTGGGATAGTTAGGTGGTTTTCAGCTTATTATTATTAACACCACTTTGATGATATCCTTGTATGTAGCTATTTGTTCATGGAATTTATTTTTTTATAACAGGATACTAGAAGTAGAATCATGGACTCAAAGGGTATTAATACTATAATGTTTTTAACATAACTTTTCACATTGATTTTATAAAATATGTGTGAACTGGCACTATTGTCAGTCTATGAGAGCTATTTTACCATTACTAGACTGTCATTTTTTTATCTTATCATTAGTGAAATTGTAATTACTTCTTGGAAAAAGTGGCAAAAAAGTTTCAAATTCATTTAAGCTAAAAAGTCAGACTGCACTTTTAAGGTTCTAATTTCCATGAAATTTGTTCCAGATGGCTCATAAGTTAGCTAAAGAAAGGAAACACAGACTATTTTAACCAACTTTAATGCACTCTTATGGTCCAATTGAATTCAATAGTTTACAACTAAGAATTTACTAACTGGAAAGAGAGTCTGTTTTTCAGACACAGCCTTGAAAGGAGGGCAATATCCCCATGTTTCTACAGCAGACTACCCTCATATTTCTGGTGTTTTCCTCTAAGATATGACAGATCAGAGATATATTGTTAATGTTCCTTCCTGGAACATACTTTGATTACTGGTCGCCACTATACTTTTTTTTGAAGGCATATGTATTAAGGCATTTAAATTAGGAGACACATCTCATTTCAAAGAATCAAGTGAAAATGAAAGATACACATTGCAGCTTGTGTCTATTCCCAATGTCCCTTCACCATCGTACAGGGAAGCAGTACTTTAAAACATGGGCTCTAGAGTTACACTGCACATTTTAAAAAAGTCTTTTCATTACTCCTAATAAATTGAGAGATTTTAGGCATCTTCTAAAAAAGTTTTTATTTAAATTCCAGTCAGTTAATATACAGTGTAATATTAGTTTTAGGTATACAATATAGTGACTGAACACTTCCATACAGCACCTGGTGTTCATCACATCAAGTTACTCCTTATCTCCATCACCTATTTAACCCGTCCTCCTACCTACCTCCCTTCTTTTTTAAAATAAATTTTTTTAACATTTATTTATTTTTGAGAGACAGAGAGAGACCGGTCATGAGCAGGGAGGGGCAGAGAGAGAGAGGGACACACCGAATCAGAAGCAAGCTCCAGGCTCTGAGCTGCCAACAGGACTCACAGCTTGAACTGTGAGATCACGACCTGAGCTGGAGTTGGAGGCTCAACCGACTGAGCCACCCAGGCACCCCAGCTCCCGTCTGATAGCCATCAGTTTGTTCTCTATAGTTAAAGTCTGTTAGAGTCCTCTCTCTGTTTCCTTTACCCATCCTTTACCTACCACCCACCCCCTGCTCTGCTTGTTTGTTTTGTTTCTTAAATTCCACACATGAGTGAAATCTCTCTTACCTCTCTTAAGCTTCAGTTTCTCTGTAAGAAAAAGCAAAGCAAAGAATACTATAACAACATCCTTTTATAAGGGTTATATGCAATGATCTCTCTTCCTGTTCTTGTTTATTAGAAGTGAGCAAATCCTAATATCTATAGCAGATGTATGTGTGGGGGAAAAATGAGAGGTAACATTTTTGGCTTATAATTAAGTGTGCACTTAATTATTCTTGGACCTGATGTATTAAAAAGTCCAAGAGTACCATAAATTAAACCAACATTGTGGTTAGATAATGGTTTTCAAAAATAATGTCTAAACATTGTACATTCTTATCCAAACCATAATCAACAGCAAAAAACTAAACATATTCATTTACTTTTTATGTTAAACTGTCATAAAAAATAGGAAATTCCCTCTACACACTAATGCTCTCTTTTACTTACCTTCTTCAGTGTCTTAGTAACAAAAGAACTTAAAAAATATATCTTACTTAGGAAGAGCATTGCTCATTTGCCAGGTATGATTTCTCAGAGTGGTCTCTTTGTTAGAGATCATATCTAGAAAACATTACAGCAAAAGTAGGTCCTGTCATAAAAGTATAGACTTGGGAAGATACAGCTTTTTATAGAAAAAAATTGTGATATCAAGTCAAGTTGCTAAAGGAATAAATAGAATCAGTTTATAGAATGATTCAATGTATTTTGAATACAGTTGATTCACTCATTGATAATTTTGGTTTTTGCAATATTCCTGGAAAATTAGGCTTTGAAAAACCACTTTTATGTATGAGTGAGTTAGGCCTAGAAGCATAAAACCTGTGAGATTCAGTTTCAGCCTGTGGAGAGAGATGGAGAAAGAAAGGGAGCATAATATAACATTTTGAGTTTAGAGAAATGGGAATAATTTAAAAAGGTGAGCCAACTTCATTAACTTTAGAAACCCTGATCCTGAGAAGAAACAAAAATGTTAAAAGCCTGTTGAATTCAGCAATCATAGAAAACACAGTGGGATTAGAGAAGCTGCTAGGTCGAAGTCTAGTCTATACAGAAAAAGAATATAGACCCGAAAAAGCCTGTTAAACATTAAAAGATGGTAGATAAATTAAAAATTATTTTAGATTTTGAATTTACTGGTGGTTTGCATTTTGACATTAAACCTGACTTGATGAATATTAACTGTTGAAGAGTTTAGTGATAGAAATATCAAAAATTGACTATTCAGTGGAAAAGAGCCTGGATATTAAAACTTCCAATAAATAAAACATGGTCACAAAAGATTGTTTCTTCAGTGTTTTTTCTTATGACTGCTTTTTTCCCCCTCCAGATTCATTGAGATATAATTGGTATATAACATTGTATAAATTTAGGGTATACAAGGTGGCATTGATACACTCAATGTATTGTTGAAATGATTACCATCATAGTTTTAGCTAATATTTCCATCACATCACATGATTACTAATTTCTTTTTGTAATAAGAACATTTAAGATTTACTCTCTCAGATATACAATTTTCAAATCTACAGTTATTATTGCTAACTGTAATCACCATGCTGACATTAGATTCCCATAACCTATTCATCTTAGAACTGGAAGTTTCTATCTTTGACCACTCATTATCTACCCATTTCTTCCATCCTCTAAACCTTAGGTATTCTATTTGCTGCTTCTATGAATTCAGCTGTTTTAGATTCCACTTATATGTAATATCAGAGAGTATTTGTCTTTCTCTGTCTCACTTAGCATAATGCCCTAAGGATCCAGGCATCTTGTCACAAAGGGCAGGATTCCCTTCCTTGTTTTGGCTATATGATATTTCGATGTATATGTATACCACATCTTTATCCATTTATTTCTTGAAGGACACATACATTGCTTCCATATGTTGGCTATTATAAACAATGCTGCAATAAACATAGGAGTTTTTCATACCTTCTAGTATGGCATTTACCCTAGAAAATCAAGTGTTTACATTTAGTCTTTCCTTGATGGCATAATTCTCTTTACATTTCTTGTTAGGTGGTTACTCTTGGACTCTGTTATCATGCCCTCTGACTGCTCTCAAGGTACCATGATTTTGTAGATTACAACTTTTTGTTGTTGCTGCTGATGTTGTAACTGTTGTAAGGGTACATAGGAGTGGTATTCTTTTTCGTTTTCTCCATCCTATGTAGATGCTAACCACTTAAAGAAGTTTGGGGGTTGGATTCTTATAATTTATTAATTTTTAAGTGTCTTTAAATGTCCTTTTGAGTTTTACTTTCTCTTTGAACTGTTTCCTAGTTGGAGTTATAATTTGTCCCTTAAAGACTTTTTATCCTGGGGCAGGAGATTTCAATCCAAATGAGGAAATTAACTCCTCTTGGTTAACTCAGAAAGATTTGTAACTAACTTTAAAGAGAAATCCCATATGAAACATGTTCAAATGTGGTAAGGGATTAAGTTAGTTTGAATTTGTTTATTTCCTTTGGTATTTGCTGGATAACTGGGAGTTTATTTATTTTAAACTATTTCAAAGGGTTTTAATACTTTTATTTTTATTGATGCTGTTTCCTGTTTCATGGGAGAAATGATGGAATTATGTTCCTGAAGAAAACATTTTGCATTAGCAGAGATAAGACCTATTTATAGGACTAAGGAATAATAAATGATCTTATAAACTGTATTTTATTTTTATTTCACTGAATTTTACTTTCAAGTAAATACAATAATAATGTTTACTTCTTTTACTTACTCTCAAGGATAAGGCAGAAAAACCCCAAATAGTCTATGAAGAACCACAAAGTGAATTTATGAATTCATTCCTTCAACTAAGTTTGTGTTGAGTGAATGCTCTGTACCTAGGACATTAACACACAGTCAGATACAATGGTGAGCAAAAAAGGTAGTATCTTTGACCTCGCTTAAGCTCAGATTCCTTCTAATTAACCCTAACGCCCAATTAAGTATTGACTTTTTGCAGGAGAGAAATTCTTTAATCATATAATCACACAAAAATACATCTCATTACAAACTGTGAGCATCCCTATGATCAAGAATTGTAGGTTTCCTCCTTTCTGCCTGTGGACGCCGCCGAGTAAGCATCGTTGAAGTCTCCCCTCCCACCGCCGTCATGTCTAAGTCAGAGTCTCCCAAAGAGCCTGAACAGCTGCGGAAGCTTTTCATCGGAGGTTTGAGCTTTGAAACAACCGATGAGAGTCTGAGGAGCCATTTTGAGCAATGGGGAACGCTTACGGACTGTGTGGTAATGAGAGATCCGAACACCAAGTGCTCCAGAGGCTTTGGGTTTGTCACCTATGCCACTGTGGAAGAGGTGGATGCAGCCATGAATGCAAGGCCACACAAGGTGGATGGAAGAGTTGTAGAACCAAAGAGGGCTGTCTCTAGAGAAGATTCTCAAAGACCTGGTGCCCACTTAACTGTGAAAAAGATTTTTGTTGGTGGCATTAAAGAAGACACTGAAGAACATCATCTAAGAGATTATTTTGAACAGTGTGGGAAAATTGAAGTGATTGAAATCATGACTGACCGAGGCAGTGGCAAAAAGAGAGGCTTTGCTTTTGTAACATTTGACGACCATGACTCTGTAGACAAGATTGTCATTCAAAAATACCATACTGTGAACGGCCACAACTGTGAAGTAAGGAAGGCTCTATCTAAACAAGAGATGGCCAGTGCTTCTTCCAGCCAAAGA